>JAOTQR010091261.1:0-32708 GCA_025774065.1 Solanum ossicruentum
AATCATGCTGATTCCAAGAGGGAGACTAAGGAGAGCCCATTCACTTGAGGAGCAATCGACCCCTCCCACTCCTCAAGATAGGGGAGCGTCCCAAGAAGTGTTCCAAGATGCTATCACAATGTTGGCCCATGCTATGACCAACCAATTGAACCAAGGGGCCCAAGCTCGTCATGCTCCTACTCCGGCCTCAAGGTTTTGGGACTTTACTAGAATGAACCCTCTGTAGTTCCATGGGTCCAAGATAAATGAGGTTCCACAATAATATATTGATGAGGTGTATAAGGTGCTATTCATCATGGGGCTAAATTCGGAGGAAAAACTGGAGTTGGTGGCCTACCAACTCAACAGGGTGGCTAAAATTTGGTTCAGTCAGTGGAAGATGGAGAAGGGGAATGATAATGCTATCCCTTGGGAAGAGTTCAAAGCCTCTTTTCTCAATCAGTTCTTTCCTATCGAGCTAAGGGAGGGTAAGATGATGGAGTTTATGAATCTTAAGCAAGGCTGTATGAGCGTGAGGGAGTATGCCCTTATGTTCAACAAGCTCTCTAAGTATGCTCCACAATTGACTGCTGAAAAAGATCAAAGATGAACAAATTTGTGTCGGGTGTGTCTGACTTGGTTAGTGAGGAGTGTTGTATCACCATGCTAGTAGGAGATATAGACTTTTCTTGGCTCATGACACATGCTGAGAAGCTAGAGGTGAAAAGCTTAGAAAGAAAAGAGGTGGTGAGTCTAAGAGGGCTCGATTTGAAGGTGGGTTCCAAGGTTTACAGGGTGCCTGGTTTCCTCAAGGGCAGAAGTTCTAAGGCCAAGTGTCATCCAATGCCTCCAACAAGAGGTTCACCAATGATAGGGTGATTAACCCAAGATTCCAAGGTGGTAATAGAGAAATGACAAATCTTAGGTGCCCAAGGTATGAAAGAAATCCTAGTGATCCATGTTTGAGAAATTCTAATGCTTTCTTTGGTTGTGGTGAAGTTGGCTACAAGGTTGTTGATTGTCTTCATGCTCAACCCGAAGTTAGAGATGGTCATCCTCAAGTCCAAGTTGCTAAATGCAGTCCAAAAAGGAATGAGGTCATCAAGGGGGTGCTCCAAGACAAAATAAATGCTATGCTCTTCAAGGGAGACAAGGAGTTGATGATGTGTTTGATATTGTTACTGATATATTAAAGGTTTTTGATTTTGATGTGTATCCATTGATAGACGCGGATGCTACTCTTTCTTTTATTACTCTTTTTGTTGCTAAAAAGCATCATGTATGTCTCGAAATGTTGTGTGAACTTTTTGAAGTGTCTACCCCATTGGTTAGTCCTTTGTTGTTAAAAGATTCAATAGAAATTGTTCCGTGTTCATGTTGCATAAAGTCTTATCTTGTGATTTTGTTGAATTAGATATGGTGGATTTTGATGTCATTCTTAGGATGGATTGGTTTCATGCATATTATGCTTTTATTTATTGTAGAACCCGTAGGGTTAAATTCAAATTCCTTAATAAACCTATCCTTGAGTGAGAAAGTAGTAATGTCATGGTCAAGGGTAGGTTCATTTTTTGTCTTGGGTAGGTTCATTCTTGTCTTAAAGCCCAAAAGATGATTTCTAAGGGTTGTCTCTATCATCTTCTGAGGGTTAAGGATATGGAGTCTAAAGTCCTTCCTATGAGTCGGTTCTGGTAGTTAATGAATTTCTTGATGTCTTTTCCATTGAGCTTCCCAGTGTTCCTCCATAAAGGGTAATAGACTTTCGTATAGATCGCCTTCCCTATACACAACCCATTTCTATTCCCCCTTACCGTATGGTCCTGGCAAAATTGAAGGAGTTTAAGGATCAATTAAATGATTTGTTGGAAAAGAGCTTCATAAGGCCTAGCAAGTCACCTTGGGGTGCACCAGTGTTATTTGTGAAGAAAAAAATGGTTTCCTTAGAATGTGCATTGATTACCGACAATTTAATAGTGACCATAAAGAACAAGTATCAACTACCAAGGATTAATGAACCTTTTGATCAACTTTAAGGGGCTAGTCACTTTTGTAAGATTGATCTTCGGTCTGGTTACCAGAAAGTAAACGTAAGAGAGTGTGACATTCCCAAAATGACTTTTCGGACTAGGTATGGGCATTTTGAATATATGGTTATCTCTTTTGGGTTGACTAATGCACTAGCTATATTTATGGATCTCATGAATATGGTCTTTAAACCCTACCTTGACATGTTTGTGGTGGTCTTTATTGATGATATCTTGATTTATTCCCATAGTGAGGCGGAGCATGTGAATCATTTGAGGGTGGTATTGCAAAATTTGAGGGATGCGAAGTTGTACGCTAAATATGAAAAAGGAGTTTTGGTTGAAAGAGGTTGCATTTTAGGGACATGTTGTGTCGGGTGATGGCATTAAGGTGGATCCTAAGAAGATGGAGGTGATAAGAAATTGGCCTAGATCTTTGAATCCATCAGACATTAGGCGTTTCTTAGGTTTGGTGGGTTATTACCGGAGGTTTAGAAATGGTTTCTCTTCTATTTCTTCTCCAATGACGAAGTAGACCCAAAAGAAGGCAAAGTTTATTTGGATCGATGAGTGTGAGAAGAGTTTTAAACCTTGAAATATAAGCTTTTCTCCACCTTTATATCGGCCTTATTAGATGGGTTAGAAGGATTTGTGGTGTATTGTGATGCTTCAATAATTGGTTTGGGGTGTGTGTTGATGCAAAATGTAAAGGTGATAGCATATGCCGCAGGACAACTCAAAGTGCATGAGAAGAATTATCCCTCCCATGATCTTGAATTGGCGGTCATGGTGTTTTTCTTGAAACTTTGGCGTCATTACTTGCATGGGGTTCATATTGATGTGTTTATCGATCATAAAGTCTCCAAAATGTGTTCACCCAAAAAGATCTTAACTTGAGACAAAGAAGGTGGCTAGAGCTTCTTAAGGATTATGACATGAATGTGCATTATCATCCCGACAAAGATAATGTTGTCGCCGATGCCCTAAGTAGAGTGTCCATGAGTAGCCTAGATCATATTGATGATAGTGGTAAGGAGGTAGCTAGAGAGGTTCACCAGTTGGCTAGGTTTGGGGTTAGGTTGAATGTAGTTGAAAATAGTTGTGTGGTTGTTGTTGATAGTTCTAAATCTTCTTTGATTGAGGAGATGAGGTCAAAACCAGTCCTTGATCCCGTTTTGCTGGAGTTGAAGGCCTTGGTAAAAGATGGTAAAGTACAGGTTTTCTCTCAAGGAGGAGATAGTACCCTTAGGTACCAAGGTAGGTTGTATGTTCCTAATATTGATGACTTGAGGAAGTTGATTTTAGATGAGGCTTATAATTCATCCTACTCTATTCAACCTGGTTCTACAAAGATATATGGAGATTTGAGAGAGGTGCCTTAGTGGGGTGGTATGAAGAGGGACATTGTCAAGTTTGTATCCGGGTGTCACAATTTTCAACAAGTGAAACAAATATCAAAGGGCGGACGGGCTAGCCCAAGACATAGAGATTCCTACTTAGAAGTGGAAAGAGATCAACATGGATTTTGTAGTTGGGTTGCCCAAGACTAGGAAAAACTTTGACTCTATTTGGGCTGTGGCTGATAGAATGACAAATACGGCTCACTTCCTATCGGTTAAGATGACTTATGCCAAATTGTATATTCATGAGTTGGTAAGATTGCATGGGGTGCCCTTGTCTATTATTTCGGATCGTGGTGCTCAATTCACTTCATATTTTTGGAGATCCTTTCAAAGGGTTCGTTGTACCAAGGTTAAGCTTAGCACGACTTTTCATCCTCAAATGGATGGCCAAGCCGAAATGACTATCCAAACCTTTATGGATATGCTTAGGGCTTATGTTTTGGAGTTTAAGGGTAGTTGGGATGAATATCTTCCACTTATTGAATTTGTTTAAAACAATAGCTACCACTCTAGGATTGGTATGGCTCCTTTTGAAGCTCTTTATGGTAGATGTTATAGATCCTTAGTTGGATGGTTTGATGTGTAGGAGATGGCTTTGTTAGGTCGGGATTTACTTTTGGAAGCTTTGGAGAAGGTGAGGTTTATAAGGGAAAGGTTAAAAATAGCTCAAAGTAGACAAAAGTTATATTCTGACGTGAGAAGGAGAGATCTCGAAATTAGGGTTATTAGGTTTACTTGAAAGTCTCACCCATGAAGGGTGTGGTCCGATTTTGCAAGAAAGTTAAATTGAGCCAAAGGTTTGTAGGGCTTTATAGAATTTTGAGAAGAGTTGGTAAGGTTGCATATGAATTTTGGATGCCTATGGAAATGAATATGGTTCATCCGGTCTTCCATGTGTCTATGTTGAGGAGATGTGTTGGTGACCCGAGTGCTATAGTGCCCTTGGAGGTTATGGGTGTTTTAGAAGATAATTTGACCTATGAGGAGGTCTTGATTGAGATATTAGATAGGAAAGTGATGAGGACAAGAAATAAAGATGTAGCATACGTCAAGGTCCTTTAAAGGAATCAACAAGTTGAAAGTGCCACATGGGAAGCCGAGGAGGATATGAAAAAGTGATATCCATACCTCTTTCTCTCTACTCAAGCTGAAGGCAACAATTAAATTCCATCTCTGATTTCAAGTCTTAAGATTCAACACTCATATCATAATGCATGCATTCACGTTTATGGTAACAAGTTTATGGTGATTTTTGACATTCATGTTGACATTTTTGAAAATGATGTTTAGGTCCATTTATTGCATTCTTGTTGGGCTAACATCTTCATGATTACTTCTCTTATGCATGTATCTTTGACATTCGGGGATGAATGTTCACCCGGGGGAGACATTGAAATGCCCCACACATAATTTCGAAATGCCCATAATCATAATTTCCATATATCTCAAAATTCATGTGTGATATCAAAAATCTGACTTCATATTCTCGATCAGGGAATAATATTTAGTGGGAAATTGGTATAACCTTGATTTTAGAAGACTCGTAGTGAAAAATAGTTGTCATAAATTTTTTGAAAAATAGTGGTTGTTCGCCTTTGGTCCGCGACGCAGACTGATCGCAGACCAGTATTAGTTTTTCCTCTTTTTTCTATTTCAGCCAAAGGGCACTAAGGTCATCGCCCCATGCCCATTTACATGTGAAATCTCTCATACCTAGCCATTTTCAACTCTTTATCACTCAAAACCCTCTCTGAAACCTCTACAACACTTTATAAAAAATTCCCACCCAAATTCAAGGATTTCAACCTTTCATTGGATCTCAAGAACTCAATCCAAGCTTTAACTATCCTTCAAGTTTACATCAAGAAAACCCAATTTTAATGTATGTGGGTTTCATCCATTGGGTCCTTTCACCCATGGAGCCCAATCTTCCTTGTCACGAAAATTGCCTGTTTTAAAGTTGTATTACTTATGGGTATCCCTTATTATGAAATATGAGCATGATATATGTTGGGATATTATCAAGTATTGGTGATTATGAATGAATATCTAATTTAATCTTATACTATGAGTTGATCTTTGTATATTGAGAATATGCTTGATTTGAGCTATGAAAGTTGTGAATTATGATGAACTTTTGAGATGGATTTCATGATACCCAATTTGGGGTTTTACTATAGTGTTGGTGGGTTTGTTTTGAATGGATTTACTTATCTTGTTGCACTCTTGAATTTCATAATTTGAACAAGCATTATGTGCCCACCAAGTGTTTGATGAAATGTCGAGTCAAACATTCTCAAGTTATTTACATGTTTTACAAGTCAAATGACTTCAAGATGATTATGGGCTTTCAAGTATGTACTAGATTCATGAAATTGCCTATGCGTTAAGCCTTATTTCAAGATTTTTACCTCTTGTGAGTCATTCATATTAAAGCAAGGGTTCATGTATGGTTGTTTACATATTCAAGTTACAGTCACAAATAGAGGTCAAATATGTTTCAAGAGCTACTCATTTCATGTTTCCATGTTTCTTACAAGTTATCCAAGTTATAAGTATTTCAAGTATTTCGTGGGAGTCGATTTAGCACTGATTAAGGCTTAAGATGGGGGTTTGACTCAAGGGTTGTTATATAAAGTCTTTTGTCACTAAACTATCTGCCACCATACGATGATATATCATACCTTTGCTATACTAGTGGATCCATCTAGTCATAGTAGCATGTTATTATGTCTGGTTTACGTTGGCGAGTAGACCACACCTAGCCTAGGGGTGTCATGCCCGCCTTTCTCACCAAGGGGCTGTCATGCCTTAGATTCCAAGTTTTAGATACTCGGTTTGTGTAGGTTATAGTCTCGTCCTACACATGGGTTACGTACTATGCAAGTTGAATGATATACAAGCATGTTTTATTTCAAGCATTCATCATGCATATCATATTGAGATTGTATTTATTTATGGCTTGGGATTACGCATCTTAACTATATTGACTTATGTCTGTTGCATTGCATCTTGCATACTTACTACAAAACGTACTAACCCATACTTTATGCCTACATGATATCACCATGCAGGGACTGAAGCTCCTCTTGATTATCCTCCACGTGGCTAGTGAGATACTTTGAAGACAAGCTTTGGTAAGTCCCCAAGTTCGAGGATACTAACTACTTTATCTTGCTTCTTTAAGACTTCTTAATACTGAACCCTTGAGATTATGAGGGTGAGCCAGGAAAGTGTCTTGGCCCCTTCTCCACCCCAAGTTGGAGGTGTTTGTCGGATAATATGGTGTATTTAAACTATGATCTATACTCTTTATGCCTTGATTACATTCAAAGATTTCCCTTAGTCCTGCTTCCCTATTTATTCAAATCTCTTGCGATTGTTGTTTATTTTGCTTCCGTGACCAAGGATGTATGAATGATATGTCAAGAGGCTTGTTTAGGTTGTCTTCGGACTACCCATTCGTTGTGTCACGTCTAGGCCCTAGGCTTGGGAATGATAAGCGTCATGAAATTACCTATGATTTTACTAGTATCATGTTAAGCCCTATTTCAAGATTTTTACCTCATCTGAGCCATTCATGTTAAAGAAAGTGCTCATGTATGATTTTTTACTCTCATGTTCAAGTTAGGCTCACAAATAGACTCATGTCATGTTTCTATGTTTCCATGTTTCTTACAAGTTATACATGTTATAAGTATTTCAAGTATTTTGTGGGAGTTGATTTAGCACTGATTGAGGCTTAAGATGGGGCCTCGAGTCAAGGGGTCCTTATATAAAGTCTAAACTATGTGCCACGATAGGATGATATATCATACCCTTGCTATAATAGTGAATTCGTCTAGTCATGTTATCATATTATCATGTTTGGTTTACCTTGGCAAGTAGACCACACCTAACGGGGTGTCAAGCCCGTCCACCTCACCAAGGGGGTGTCACGCCTTGGATTCTAAGTTGTAGCTACTTGGTCTATGTTGGTTACGGTCTCCTCCCACACATGTGTTATGTACTATTCAAGTTGAATAATTTACAAGCATGTTTTACTTCAAACATTGATCATGCATACCATATTGAAGTTGTGTTTATCTATGGGTTATGATTATGCATCTTGACTATATTGACCTATGTCTTGTTGCATTGCATCCCGCATACTTAGTCATTCCAGTTTACTAACGCATACTTTATGCCTGCATGATATCACCATGTAGGACCGGAGCTCCTCTTGATCATCCTCCACATGGCTAGTGAGATACTTTGGACACAAGCTTTGGTAAGTCCTCAAGTTCGAGGACACTAATTACTTTCTCTTGATACTTTAAGACTTCTTTATGTTGAACCCTTGAGATTATGGGGGTGAGCTCAGAAAGTTTCTTGGCTCCCGCTCCACTCCAAGTTAGAGGCGCATGTTTGATAATATGATATATTTAATCTTGGAGCTTGACTCTTTATGCCGTGATTACATTGAAAGATTTCCCTTAGTTCCACTTCCCTATTTATTCAAATCTCTTATGATTGTTGTTTATTTTGCTTCGGCGTCCAAGGATACGTGAATGATATGTCAAAAGGCTTTTTCGGGTTGCCTTCGGACTTCCCATTAGCCATGTCATGTCTAGGCTCTAGTCTTAGATCGTGACAATCAAGTTAACTACTCTAATATAAGATCTATTAAGCATGCAAGTTACGAAAAATACACAACTCCTTTTTAGAGGTGACCCCATGACACTGACTCCACTCAGCTAACATTGTAAATAGACATGAAAAAATTAATAATTTTGGGCCAAGAAAAACCAAAAATTGAAAGCAACAATGGGCTCGCTCAAAGGAACAGTAATAACAAAACAATGCCAACTCTAATCATCGAGCACCATAACTAATGTGCATGCACAATGGAGCTTCCATAGGACGATCATGAACTTAAAACTCAACGACTCACTTTGTCCTGATCCTAAAGATGATTCTTTTATATAACTCAACCCTCCAATCTACTCGTAACCAAAAACCTAATGTAACCAAAAGACACTTCTATTCTAGCTCCAACTCTCTATCCTTGATATTAAAGACAATCAGTTCTAAAGTTTCAAAATTAAGTGAACAATATGAATCTAGGGAAACCTTTAAGTGTATTAGGACCTATTATCCTTCCAAAATGCCACTTCTACCAACACAACAAGCACCTAATAAAGGTCATCCACTACTAAAAGAAATTTACCACTAAATTAGGGCACATTTACAATACTAGTATGATAACCACCAAAATCACATAGGAGTCAAGGTAAGACCTAAGTACTCTAGTTATCGAATCCGTGAAAGCAGTGGGGGCATTAATAAGCACAAAACAAATTACCAAAAACCCATAGTAACCTTAGCAGGTTTGAAAGAAAGTTTTAGGATCATCTACTAATCCTCAACTGTTGGTAACCAGTTGTCAATTGAATCTTGCCAAAATCAACAACTATTGACTAGATAGGTCAGTAAAAGATACATCAATACACTCTCGGACCACAGGTACTCAATCAACTGAAAGAGTCTCATTGAAAACATCCGTCACAAAGACCAAATAAGCCAAACACCCTAATGGAACTAACCGATGGACTTCAATAGACGATATAATCCTTGTTAGTCTACCACTATAAAAAACCTGCAACAAGACCAAGGGAATACCAAGCAAGACTAAATCATCCTAGCGTACCAATCAAAAATCAAATAATAACAAGAGAACCAGTCCATCCCCAAAATAATATCAAAATTAACATATTGATAATGCCCAAGTTACACCAGTCTATTGAGGATAAAGTGGTCATTATATAAACCCTAACAAAGGTTAGGGTCAAATCCCAAAGAGAATATGGAGACTCACGATGAATTCACTAATATGCAATTCAAGTAATTAACAACTGAATTCCCCGAAGATGGGTGGTTTTTTTTTTTTTTTGCAATATTCAACAAGAAAATAAACTAAACTATCACAAGAGACAATCAATAATGGAAAGCAACTTGAGTATTGTGTTCCCCATGATTCACCAACTCACTATCCCCGAATAACTCAATTCTCGACTAGAATATAGCATGTAGGACGGTAATATAAGTTCTCCAAGCCCTTTGGTCAAAGGTGAGAGGCAAAATTCACTATGTGACTTGGCCCATCTCCGTAGCATGCAATACTAACCATTATCCATAGTCCCAGTCAGCCTCCCCTTAGTCTAGTTCGGTTGATTAGATGAGAATACATCATCGAATCCTTTTAATCAATCTCTTTTCCTATTCATTATCACCTAGATCGGGAAGGTAACACTAGGAAAATTCTTATGTTTGCCACCACCAGAAAACATGCAAAAAAAAGAGAATTGATTACTGTATGCAAATACCTATTCCAAGAAATGCAAATTATCCAAGTTTATTTGGTTAGATCTTCATGGTTCCCACAACCCTGAGTTGTGGATTTAGCTACTCATGCTATGGGTCAATGAAGAAATTATAAATTGAAACATAATTAAACACCTATCCAGTTGAATTGAAGAATAAGAAAACCCAAAATTGATTGAGAATCAGAAGATTTTAAGATCCAAAATTTTTACAAGTGTATTCTCCTTAAAAATTAAGGTCTCTAAGTACAAAACTCTAAAAGTACTTTCTGATGATGTTCTCTATTGTATTCCCCTAAAAAGTAAGCTAAGTCCTAAAAAATAGAAAAATTGGTTGGTGACTTTGTACCACAGGTCCTTACGTGTAAAGTGATTTATGAGTCATAATCAGGGTCTCGTATTCAACTTCTTGAATCTTGGACTTCACTGCCACGACCCCACCTGCTTCACACGTTCTATGATAGGGGAAATACTTCTGCACGAGTACTAATTTCATCCAGAAGAATGGTCTGGGCTTTACGGGTCGTAGACGTTGCTCTTTCATAGACTTCATCTATATCAACTAGTACTTCACTAGAAATCTTCACGAAACCTCTCTATATGACTCGTAGAGTGATCTTCGACTCTTATAGAGGTCTCATGTAGCTGAACTTCATAAATCATACTTCACTGGAATTTGTCACGAAATCCTCATCTATGACTCATACAATGCTCTACGATCCGTAAAGGCTCTCATAAGTCACTAAAAACTACAAAAATCTATAATTTTGCCCCGAAGAAATGCCAACCTACTTTCCTGCAAAACTAAATACAAAAACACATAAGTACCATAAATGTCACATTGGGATCACACAAAATCCTATGGTTTAGGTATCAAAAGTGTTATTTTTTGATAGCATATTAACACCCCCAACTTAAAATTATTGCTAGTCCTCAAGAGACGACTCAATCAATATAGACTATACAGTAACACACATACCTTCAACTCAACAGCATACATCACATACAATTAAAACTCAGGTACCCACAACAAGCTTTCAAAATAGGATCAGATAGCTATTTAGCAAATCAAAGCACACTAGTGCATCTGATAACACAACTATGACTAACAAGGGAATATCAATAGTCAACATTCACTGAATAAGTTAAATGCTAACAATGCAATGTAAATGCTCTCACAGAAAAAGTCCCAAATAAAACAGTCAATGATGATTACAAATTAACCATGGGACTGTGCAAACACACTCATTCTCACTAATAATACTCATGCATAATTACTAATTCCATAGGATTTCCCCTATACTTATGACTCAGATTTTTAGCAAACTGGACTAGAATCACTTTAGGACTTTATACACTTGTAACGTAGCTCAAGGGGCTTTGGTATGCCATTTTGTAAAAATAGTGACTAAAAGCCATCCTTGAACTCGTTTTTCATCACTTTCACATTATCAATTCTAATATTTTCACGTTATTCTCCCTTTCTCCACGCTCAAGCTTTTTTGAGTATTTTCTTCTCATTTTCAGCCTTTGCCTCATTTTTACACTTCGCTTTGCTTTTTACGCTCAATATAAAGCATTTATTTTACACTTGGTACATGATTTTCTTCTTTTACTCCTCATTCCTAACTCACTACCTTATTTTGTGATTTTACCCCTACACCACCCACCCTCAACTTAGGCTTTTAGCCTGTAGTGAAGTACATCATATCTATTCGTAGAATCAGGGCCACTTTTGGTAGCCATCCTCAACATAGGATTTTTGGCTCAATCAAGGTTCACAATGCTCAAGGATAGTCCAAGGCTAATCTCAAGGTTTTTCACTAGACATGGTTAGGCTAATTAGGTGTTTTTGAAAGAACTGGTACATGTAAGGTTCAAATATTTGGAACCTTCATTTGGTTGGTAATTTTTTTGGCTAAAGTGGACTAATTAAAGAACAAAGGTGTAAGATCCCTTCTTAATCCATTTAATCTATAATTTAACTAGAGTAATAGGGCAAGTTTTGAATTAGTACAAAATGCATGAATCTAGCAAAATAAGGTCACACTCATATAGCATTGCATATATTATGAACAAGAGAGTCATAGATCAAATATTGCCAAACATCCAAACATGCACGGGTACCATTTAACTACTAATCAAAGTTTTTAGTGTGTACTAATTTTCAAAACACAACATTAAAACATGCTATATGCCATAAGTATTAGAACTATATTCTACACACATTATCTAAATATCCTAAACTTGTTGGTTCAACAGAAATTAATTATCCACGATTAAAAAGAACATAGGCAATAAAACCTCGTGATTAAAATTTGGAGTAGTTATGGACCATATGCTACTTAGACTTTACTAAGGCCCATAATTACTCACACCCCAATGAAAACAATTATGCGTTGTCCCCAATGCACTAAATCAAGCAAAAATAGAATAAGGAGGGGTCAAAAACATACCTTGACGCCTAAGCACCATGGTCCACCTTGGGTTGGCTCCCAAGCAGCTACTGATTTATTAATATGACACGAAATAACTATCATGAGTACTCAGACTTTCTCAAGATCCCACTCTTTGACTATCTTGATCTCTTCCACATTTCCAAGTTATGGCTTGACTCTTTGGCCATTTACTTTGAAAGTACCTCCATTTTGTCTCTCTAATTCAATATCCCCATGATCAAAGACGCGTGCTACCCAAAAGGGTCCCAACCATCTCTATTTGAGCTTCCCGGGAAACAACTTTAGTCTGTAATTGAAGAGTAGCACCTAGTCCACTGGTGTGCATAGGCGATTTTCTATGTTGTGCTCATGTTCTATTTTCATTCTTTGCTTATAAAAGGCTAAACTCTCATATGCTTTCAATCAAGATTCATCAAGCTCATTGATTTGGCTTAATCTATAGGTAGCTGTATCATTCCAATACAGATTCAACTTTTTCAATGCCACGTTTCTTTATTCTCAAGTTCCACTGGTAAATGGCATGCCTTCCCAAAGACAAGTTGATTTGGGGACATGCCTATAGGGGTCTTAAATGCAGTCTGGCCTATATATAATGTTATCATCTAGCTTCCATGACCAATCTGTTTGTTTTACATTCACAGTCTTACATAAAATTTGTTTAATTTCCCTATTTGACACTTCCACTTGCCCACTCATTTGGGGATGAGATGGCATTGCCACCCTATTTTCACTCCATACCTTTCAAGAAGAGCTTTAAAATGTCTATTGTAAAATAAGAACCTCCATCATTGAAGATAGCCCAAGAAGTACCTAATCTTGAGAAGATATTCGTTTTAAGGAATGTTGTGACACTTTTACCCTTATTGTTAGGTAGAGTCATGACCTCCACCCACTTTGATATATTATCCACAACAACTAAGATATACTTGTTTCGATGTGAGCTATCAAATGGTCCTATGAAATCTATCTCCCACACATCAAGCAACCCAACCACCAAAATATGATTTAGAAGGAGCTCATGCTTGCGAGTAAGCCCACCTTGTCTTTAGCACCTATCACAAGCTTTGGCATAGTCATGAGCATCTTGGTAGATGGTGGGCCAATGATACCCACATTGTAAAATCTTGTGGGATGTTTGAATCCCACTATGATGTCCATCTACCAATAATGAGTTGCATGCCTCGAGCATGCTCATCATTTTGACCTTAGGAATACAGCGATGAGTAATCCCTTCAGCACATACACGAAATAAGTATGAGTCATCCCAAAAGAAGTTTCTCACATCATATATAAACTTTCAATGTTAATGTCTGTCTAAGTCAGGTGGCATGATATCACTCACCACATAATTTGAAAATCTACAAACGAAGGTATCAGATCATGTGATGCAGCCAACACTCTCTCATCAGGGAAGGAATCATTTATCTCCTATCCATCATCAAATTTCATCATTTCCTCATCTTTCAATCTGGATAGGTGATCTGCAACCTGATTCTCTATCCGTCTTCTATCAATGTCATCAAAGTTAAACTCTTACAAGAAAAGCACCCATATTAACCTTGGCTTCACATGCTTTTCAACCATTAAATATTTAAGTGCTCAGTCGTCTGTATGTACCACTACTTTGGTTCCTAACAGATATCATTTGAACTTTTTGAATGTGAAGACTAACATGAGTAACTCTTATTATGTGATAAAGTATTCTTTTTGGTTGTATTTAGGGCTTTGTTAGCATAATATATGGGATATAATATCTTCTCCTTGTGCTATCCCAATATTATAGCTAGAGCGATCCCACTTGCATCACATATGATTTCAAAGGGCTTAGACTAGTCTGGAGACATAATAATTGATACTAAGATCAACCTTTTCTTTAACTCTTCAAAGCTTGCATACATGCATCATCAAACACGAACTTAGCATCTTTGTCCAATAATTTAGACAATGGGTGTGAAGGTTTGGAAAAATCTTTTATGAACCTCCGATCGAATCCTGTATGTCTCAAGAAATTCCTCACACCTTTTACAGAGATGGGTGCAGGAAGCTTCTAAATCAACTAAACTTTAGCTCTGTCAACCTCAATGCCTTTGCTATATATCTTATATCCTAACACAATGCCCTCTTTCACCATGAAATGACGTTTTTCCTAGTTTAGCACTAGATGACTTTCTATAAATGTTTGCAACATGTCATGTAGGTGTGCCAAGCAATCCTTAAATGAGTTTCCAACCACACTAAAATCATCCAAGAAGACTTTAATAGTACTCTCCACTATGTCTAAAAAGATGCACATTATGCATCTTCGAAATATTATTAGGGAATTACACAACCCAAATGGCATCCTTTTGAATTCAAAGATACCATAGGGGCATGTAAATGTGGTTTCTTCTAATCCTCTAGAGCGATGATGATCTGATTATAGCCGGAATGCCCATCGAGAAAATAGTACCACCACTTTTCTACTAGTCTGCCAAGCATCTGATCCATGAATGCCATGAGAAAGTGATCCTTGTCTTTTGAGGCATTGAGCTTTCTGTAATCCATGCAAACCCTCCATCCTGTGACTGGCCTAATCGGCATCAATTCATTGTTAGCATTAGGTACCACTGTGATACCTCCTTTCTTTGGAACACACATCACCAGGCTCACCCATTCACTATCGGCGAATGGGTAGATTACTCCTGCATCCAACCATTTAATGATCTCCTTCTTGAAAACCTCTTGCATAGAAGGGTTTAGGCACCTTTGATGGTTAATGCTCAGATTTTAGTCCTTGACTAATTGGATTTTGTGTGTACATACCCCAGGGGGGATACCAATAATATCTGTAACAGTCCATTCCATGGCCTTCTTAAATTGTTTGAGCATTATTATAAGGGCATCTGCTTGCTCATCATTCAGATCTGCAACTATTATGACCGACAAAGTTTTGTTGAATCCCAAAAATGCATATTTCTAATGTGCTAGAAGTGCTTTCAATTCTAACACTGGTGGGTCTTCTATGGAGTGATTTATGGGTGGTGACTTCAAATTTTGCAAGTTTAGCTCTAGTTTAGTTTGGCGTCTAGGACCAAAAGACATTCCCAGAGCATTTACTGTCTTTTATAGTCTGGGATATCGTCACTGTCAAAGTTCATCAATATTGCCTCCAAAATGTCAACACCTAATCTTATCTTAAGTGGTACATCTGGCTCAACATCATCAACAGTCTCGATAACCAAAACTAGTCTCACATCATTGTCATCCCTTGCTTGTGGGCACACATTGAACACGATCTCATCCTTCCCACATTTGAACTTGAACAGACCCTTCTTCATATCTACCAAGGTGTGACCGGTAGCTAAGAAAGGCCTTATCAAAATAATAGGAACTTCAAAATCAACCTCACAACTAAGGATCACAAAATCTGCAAGGAATATGAATTTTTCCACTTTTACCAACACATCATAGAGTACCCCCGTAGGTTTCTTCACAGTTCTATCCACCATCAACAACTGCATATTAATTGGAGTAGGGGCTCCCAAACTAAGCTTTTTATAGACCGTAAGAGGCATCAAATTGATACTAGCACCCAAATCACATTGTGCCCTTGTGAATTTCGCAGCTCCTATAGTGTAAGGAATAGTGAAAGAACCTGGGTCTTCACACTTTTGAACCAAGGACTTAGTAGTGATAGCACTACAATGTTGAAGCTCTTGAGAATGCTTTTGACTTATTGTGCGCTTTTTGGTAACCAAATCCTTCATATACTTTGCGTAACCCGACATTTTCTCCAAAGCTTCACTAATAGAGATGTTGATGGATAGTTGCTTAAGCATGGATATAAAGTGCTTGAACTTGACTTCCTCCTCCCTCTTGTTGAGTCTTTGAGGGATAGGAGGAGGAGGAGTCCTTGGGACGAACTTATACTTCTGTGGCTCTTTAGCTACATCACTCACCCTTTCTTTGACACAATCATCTCTTTCAACCATATCCTTATCAGCAACTATCTTCTCACGAACATCTTCTACCTCAACCAGCATAAGAGGATCAATGGTAGCCTTTCCACCTCTAGTAATAACTGCCATTTGCCCTTCATTCTTTGGATTTTGAACCGTATTTCTAGGCAATGTACCCTTTTGACGCTAATTCAACTGAGTTGACACTTGACCAAATTATTGCTCAAGCTATTTAATAGCCACAAAATGAGACTCTATCTTTTGATTAATACTTGAATTATCAGAATTCATGCCGCTTAGAGTTTTATCTTGTGTTTTGAACTTCTTCAAAAAATGATCAAACATCTCCTCAATTCTAGAATTGCTTGCACCGGCATCTCGATTATATGGTGGCATATATGGACTATTTTTGAAACCATTTCTTCAAACCTAATCAGCTTCTGGACCCTTATTCCTCTCATAATAACCACCTCGTTTGTCTCTGTAAGCTCTATCTCTACCATAGTTCTAACCTTGGTTTCCTTGACCTGGCGCCAACAGTTTTGATTGGACCCTTGGCCATTGGTCTAGAAACCCATCATCAGATCATTCATAAAGGAAGCATCCTCCCCAAAATAAGACTCCTCATACATTCATGCATGTGGAGGTTGATGAACTACTGCATTCACTCTTTCCTGATTTTGATTGATCATAACATCCATGCTTGTGTGAAGTTGAGCAAGTTGTTGCATAATCTCGTCATTGATCTTGGCTTTCTTTGAACCAACATTGACATCACATGAACCCCTTATGGAAGCTTTATCCTATTTCCCCATGCACGATTCACCTTCACCACTTGCTCCATACATTCGACAGTCCTTGCAAATGGTAGATCAAAAAACATCTCCCATAACGGTATTGGCATAGGCTTGACTATTCTCATTAAGGCAAGGTAGAAGATCTCTACCAAGGTATCATCAACTATCTTGTGGTTAGGGATGCTCCTCAAACACTTAGTAAACCACTCCCATGTAGTGCAAACTGAATCACTAGGGAGTTGCTCAAAGTTGTTGATCTGATCCTTCAACTTAAGCTTCTTTGATATGGGGAAGTATTTCTCCAAAAAGGCCTTCTACAAATCTGTCCAACTGGTGATTGAACTCTATGGGACCTCAGAAAGCCATAATCCAGCATTACCAGTAAGAGAAAATGGGAAAACACGAAGTCCCACAGCATCCATAGATAGATTTTGTGTCCCAATCACACTATTACAAACAAATGCCACATTGTGCTAGTGGATATATGGAACCTTTGATTGTAGGCCCGCAAATAACCCACGATTTTGCAGCATTTGAAGTAACCTACTAGAAACTATGAACTTTGTGTTAGCCGATAGTGGTGGCAACATAATAGCCCCCATCACATCCAAAGCCATAGGGATGAACCTGTACTGGTTTCGCCGGTAAACATTGTCACTGAAAACTTGAGGTTTTGGAATATTCTCCAAAAGAGGTGGGTTTTCATTCCAATCATTATTATTAACATTCTGATTCAAGGCTGCATTTCTCACGATGTTAGCATTTTCTTGAGACATTCTTCTTGTAATTCTTTGTATCTCCGGATCAAGTGGAGTTAAAGTATTGCCATAACTCCTAGTGTTGCGCATACACTGCTAGTATACCCTAGAAAGAAACAAAAAGAAAAACTAAAAAATAAAAAGTAAAATACAAAGGAACGAAGGGTTAACACTAGAATTACAATTACTAGTGAATACAATTAAGTCTAGTCGTATTCCCCGGCAACGACAACTTAATCTTTGATAACGCCCAGGTTACACCTCTATTTTGAGGATAAAGCGGTCGTTAAAAAATATAAAACCTAACCAAGGTTAGGGTTGAATCCCATAGAGAATACGAAGACTCACAACGAATTCACCAATATGGAACTTAAGTAATTAACAACTCAATTCCCCAAAGGGAGGGGGTTGCAATGTTCAACAAGAAAATAAACTAAACTATCACAAGAGACAATCAATAATGGAGAGAAACTTGGGTATTGTGTTCTCCATGATTCATCAACTCAATATCCCCTTCTAACCCAATTCTCGACTAGAGTATAGTATGCAGGACGATAATTTAAGTTCACCAAACCCTTTGGTCAAAGGTAAGAGGTGAATTTCACTATGTGACATCGCCCATCTCCATAGTGTGCAATACTAACTATTACCCATAGTCTCAGTCAACCTCCCCTTGGTTAATATCGGTTGATTAGACAAGAGCACATCATCAAATCCTATTAAACAATCTCTTTTCCTATTCATTACCACCCGGATCGAGAAGGTAACACTAAGCAAGTTATAATGTTGGCCACTACTAGAAAATATGCAAGACAAAGAGAATTGATTGATATATGCAAATACCCATTTCGAGAATTGTAAATTATCCGAGTTTATTTGGTTAGATCTTCATGGTTTCTACAGCCCCAAGTTGTGGATTTAGCTACACATGCTATGGGTAGATGAAGAAATTATGAATTGAGAAAAAGTATAATTTAACACTTACCCAATTGAATTGAAGAATAAGCAAACCCAAAATTAATTGAGAATCACATGATTTGAAGATCTAATTAATTTACAAGTGTATTCTCCTTCAAAATTGAGGTCTCCAAGTACAAAACCCTAAAAGTACTTTCTAATGAGGTTCTCTACTGTATCCCTTAAAAATGACGTAAAAAGTACTATTTATAGTAATTACAATTAATTCTTAAAAAAAAAAATTGGTAGGCGACTTTCTATCTACAACAGGTCCTTATGACTCGTAAAGTGATTTACGAGTCATAACCCGGGTCTCCTATTCAGCTTCTTGAGTCTTGGACTTCAATGCAATGAATCCACTTTATGAGTCATAGACTGAATCATTATACATATTGCACTCTCATATACTTCATCTACATCAACTGGTCCTTCAATGAAAATCTTCACGAAACCTCTCTATACAACTCATAGAGTAACCTATGACTCTTATAGTGGTCTAATGTAGCTGAACTTCATAAATCTTACCTCAGTGTAAATTGTCACGAAACCCTCCACTACGACTCCTAGAATGCTCTACGATCTGTAGAGGCTCTCGTAAGTCTCCAAAAACTAAAAAGTCTACAGTTTTCCCCAAAGTTATGCCAACCTACTTTCCTGCAAAACTGAACACAAAAACACATAAAAACAATAAATGTCACATTGGGATAACACAAAATCCTATGTTTTAGGGATCAAAAGTGTTGTATTTTGAGAACACATCACATATCAAGCACAATAGTATTAACCCCCGTATCATGCCACTTAATAGTCACCACACAAGATTTACATACCTGATCTACTACAAAAGAATCCCCTATAGGGGTAGAAACACGTAACTGCACCTCTAATAACTCTGATTTAATAGTCAAATGGGGAGCAAAATTATACAAATACATAGGAGTAAGTTGAACCTCTATCAAATAAGGCTCAAAAAGCCTGTTATCATAAAAGAATGGTTCCAGTGATCACATTGTCTGATGTCTTAGCTTCGATCCTACTTGGGAGAATTTAAAAGTGGCCGTATTGCTAACCTCTCAGCCATCTTCCCTACCTCCCATCCTACATTACTAGAGACTTCCCCAAGTACCCTACTAACTACTATTATGTCCCTATCCTATGCCTCCGCCTCTAGTTTGAAGTAATATCACTACCAAAGGTCCAGCTCGAATAAGGCAGTCTTTGACCAGTGGTCTAGGGAACCACAATCATGAAAACCTAGGCCTGATCGCCTTAGCGTTCCTCATCTGTCTAATGACCTCAAGTTTTATCATTTGAAAAGCTGGTACATTGATGCCTTTTTTCCTTTATGGTGACCACTATTCCTATTTTTGAAACAAGAATTAAAGTATAGATCTTTTAGCCCTTTATTACTGTGGAGGAAACGTTCCAGCCTCTCTCTCGAATACATAAGGTCGGTAGGGCTGGGTGACAAATGGTTCCCATCCCAATCTTTAAGGAAGAGATCGTCGATCTCAAGTTCTGCCTTTAATCAAATGGAAGGATGGATGCCTGCCTTTAGCGCTTTTATTTTTGTCTAACTTGCTTCTTTTTTCTATGTGAGTTTCGGTAGGCGGTTAGGGGGGAGAGGGTCGGCTGGGCCTGCCTTTTCAATCAATCTCTAGCTATAAGTATAAGAAAGGGGAGACAACTATTATCGATGATCCTTATGCTGTATGGAGGTATTGGTTATAATGAGTCTTAGTGAAGTCCTTGGTATTGCATACAGGTTTCTGAAGCCTCCATGGGACTCTATTCAAAGAGACATTATCAGGTGGAAGAAACTACAAATCTTACCTAACTAACTGTTTGGGATAGATTGTACAAAACTTGTTGATATATGCAGTTGAATTCACATGCATTGTCATTTCCATTATATTATTTTTTGCTTGGTCCACCAGTAGTATGTGATGCTGGTCGGGATTTTGCTCACCAATTTTACTACAAGTGGAATGGAACGCTGGTTGGTTACAATTTTCTCATATTTGCACTTGACTTTATTATTTTTTATATATTAGATTATTCCCTTATTGATTGAATATGTACCCTTTTAGGCTGGGTTGGTTTAGTCCCTAAATTTTTATTAGAGAATTGGTGTTTTTGGTTGCTTGTTTCTTTGCTGAATAGATTTTTAAGCCTTCCCTTCTTGCTACCAAATAGTAGACCCGATTCTCCCAAGTATGCTTTCCTCCTCCGCCTCCTTTGTCTCGTATATCTTATTTTTTCTATTATTCGGTTACTTGTGCTATACTTGCTTTATTTTTATGGTATATACATTTGCATTATTAATGGATTTCAGTCAGCTTATGCATGCTAAGTACGTTTTTTTTTGCAACCTATACTACACTTTTTTTGTAGAGATCATAATCTGAGTCAACACTATTGACTTTCTTTCATGTAGAGAAGGATAAGGATTTCAGAGATATGGTGAGCTCTTGGTGTTTGAAGTTGCCATTTTCTATCCTTTTCTATTTAGAGTAATCTTTATTTTTCATTTAGAGATAGTCTGAACTATTATTGTATTTTGCAAAAGCTCCTACTCTTGTTTTTAAGTTCTAGTTGCTTGAAAACAAAATTATGCAAAGTCTTGGGGGTGGCTGCCTATTTATTGTTTCTTCAATTTTGTAGTTCTTTCCCTGACTTCAAAAACTTTTACTTCTTATGGATATCTTCCACAGGATTGCCTATCACCTATGGTTTTGGGCTATGGGTTAGGCTTACCTAGCGTTGGGTTGTTGTAGGTGCTATCACGGCTAGAGAGGTCGGGCCATGATAAATCTATTAAACAAGGGAACAAGCAGACTAAAAAACCAAGAGTGTAATAACAACCTAGAAACGAAGGGACTACACTAACCCAGCCTAAAAGAATACATAGTCAATCAATGAGGGATTAAGTTACTGCATAACAACATAATATAAACAAGTACAACAACTAGTGTCCTATTCCACTCGCAGTGCAATTATCAAGTAGAACCCTGATCGGCATCACATATGTACTCTAAGGGGACTAAGCAAGAATAAATATACTTATAATGGTTATACATATGAATGCATTACATGATACCTCTCCATTACGTATCTCCATAAGTGTCATACAACCTAACACAATCGAGCTAGCAAGGTAGGAGTCGTAGTGTCCTCTATTTTTTATAATGTCTCACTGGCATAGAGTCCTACAAAGACTCAAGATACCTGCTTTGTCAGAGCATTCACTAATACTTATAATAATCAATGTCTCCATCAGTGACACTAGAGGAATAGTCAGGGTGTTGATGCAGTGGCTAGTTAAATAATAAAAATAAGGTCATCCTAGATGCCTTCTATTAACCTAAGGTAGATAGGACTAAGTCTGACTCCTCAAAAGTATCAAACTCAAAACTAACATGATCCAAGTTGTATGAATCCAGATAAAAATCAAGTTAAAGAATCAATTTGATATCTACCACATAAAGCCAATTCAAACTAATGCCATATCAGTAGTATAATAACCATTTTCCCACTCTTTTTCTATATGCATAATGATATGTCAATACATGACATGAATTGTACCACAAAATCTGTATGAATGAGCAAGACAGGAATTGTGCCACAAAATCTGTATGAATGAGCAACCAATGCATGGCATGCCCTTCAAATTTCCTATATCAAGTTCATAACTCAAGTTAACAACTGAGTCAGCTAAGGGAAAATACAACCACAACAGCTTCGTCGAATCTCAAAATCAAATACATGGTACAACTCCCAAAAATAAGTGTTGCCTGAAGCCATAACTAGATTCCATAGCGATAAACATGTTCTCCTTAGTAATATTTGATTTCAATATTCCAAAGTTGCTCAAATTTTATATCTGTTTAACTTGTTGTTACTCGTTCATAGTATACCAAGTGAAATGACCCCAAAAAGATGCCTAAAAATGTGCCTCGGAAGTGCTCAGAATCGTAATTTTCATATATATATATATATATATATTAAAATCTGTGCATTATTTCAAAAATCTGACTTCATATTCTTAATCGAGGGGAAATATTGAGTGGGAAACAGGTCTACCCTTGATTTTAGAGCAATAGTATCAAAATTTGGATTTCCAAGATGTCAATTTCCAGTGAGCAGTTCGTACCCCAGGCGTGTCGGGGTGCGCTACAGTGTTAATTTTGTCCAATTTTTCTATCTTGATTCAAGGCTTTTAGGTCTTGGGACTAAGTGTTCCATACATAAAAATACCTATACTTACCATATTTCACCGTCATATCATTCAAGACATTCTCCAGTACTCACTCAAACACTTAGACAAATACTTCACTCTAAAATCAAGTCAAAAGCTTTTCCGGAGCATAAGGATTTAAGTCAAGCTTCAAGTCTCCATTTCAATCTTCACCAAGGAATTCTCCAAAGTCAAGGTATGTGAGTTTCAACCATTGGGTGCTTTCATCCGTGGTGCCCAAGCTTCCTTTACATAAATTGCATGATTTAAGATTGATTTACTTTTGGATCTTACTACTATGAACTAGACTATGAACTACAATGACATTTCATGAAACTGTGACTGTTTTACCATGTTTTAAGCTATGAATCTAAGATTTATTATGAGATCTGATGAAGGATTTTGATGTATATTGCTTGTGGGTATTACCAAATATTGAATGATGGTTTTATATTAGATTTTCTTGCATGATTTCATCCCTAATTTGCATGACTTTATACTAGCTCTACACACCCGCCAAGTGTTTGATAAAATATCTTGTTATGGTTTCTTGAGGAATTGAAGGTACAATGCATTTCTTATGTGTTGAATGACTTTATGATGATGAAAGGAACATATGTATATGGTATTTTCTATATAGGGATTCAATGTGAGCATGCCCGACTCAGGGTGACAAGAGTTCGAGTAACCATGTCGGGGGGTTTATACCTTGATTGTCAATCAAGGGGCTAATTCCTTGATAACTGGGTTGAGGGGTTAGTACCTCAATCACCAAGGGTGGTAGGGTGTAACTATCCACCAACCAATAAAATGGGTTCGTACCTTGATAGCCATGTCAGGGGTTTATACCTCGATCACCAAGGGTGGTATGGTGAGACTATCCACCAACCAACCAAAAGAGTTCACACCTTAGTAACCTAGCTTAGTCTCTTCTTACATATGTATTTTATCCTATGTAAGCACATTTTACTTAAGCATTGATGATACATGCCATATTGTTATTATGCTATCTATTGCTTATCATTATGCATTTTGCCTATGTTGCCTATCTCTTGTTGCATTCCATCCTACATACTTAGTACATTCAAATGTGCTAATACATAATCTATACCTACATGATGTTACCATGTATGAACCGAAGCCCTATTTGATCATCATCCTCCATGTGGCTAGTATGGTATCTCTGAAGCTAGTTGGTGACTCCTCTATTCTGGGGACATTGGTCTATGTTATTATGCTATGTATTGCTACACTCTTTATTTATTGTATACTTAGACTATGAGGGTGAGCCTGATGGCTTATCTTGGACCTCGCTCTTAACTATGTAGTAAAGTTGTTGTTAGACATGTTATGTATCTATGCTATGGGCCTTGAATCTCTTGTTTCTTGATGTTTATGTTTATGATATGAAAGCTTCCCCTCAGTCCCTTTGCCCTTACTTCTAATCTTTATGTCAATTACCTACTTTCGTGACCAAGGATGTGTGATGATATATTAAGAGGCTTGTTTGGGGTCCTTTCGGGTTCCCTATTTGCCGTTTCATGTATAGGCCCTAGACTTGGGTCGTGGCAAACTTAGTATCAGAGCAATCAGATGTTAGATCCTTAGATTCCAACACTCCATGTCGATTAAAGTCTTGTTCATGGTTGTGTTATGCACCGCACCTATGAGTAAAGGGCTATGAGACATTTTAGGAAATGTTTCCCCTCTTCTTGATGCTATAGAAGTTAGGTCAGATTTCCTTCTAATGCTTAGATCATGCCTAACACAAGAGGAAGGGGAGCCTGTGTTCTCGAGGAATGATGTGTTATCAAAATACAACACATTTGATGCCTAAAACAAGGAACTATATGTGTTCTTAATGTGACTTTTATGGGTTTTATGTGTTTTTGTGTTGTTATTGTAGAAAAGGAAGGTTCGCATGATGTTGGGAGAAAATTGCAGATTTTACTGAAGTGTAGGACATAACACACCTATGAGTCGTAGCCCAAGCTACAAGTCATAGGGTGATCTCACAGCCAAAAACAGAGAGAAAAAAACAGAAATCTGTTAAGTGGAGGTCAATCTTACGAGGCCACCCTATGAGTTATCTATCTCACTACGACTTGTATAGGTGTACTCGTAACAAGAAACAAAGAGCCAAAATTTTGGACCAAAAATTAAAGGCCTAGACTATGAGAAGAGCATACGAGTAGTAACTCAAGCAACGACTCATACTAGTGGTCGTAACAGTGAAGTCCAAAGTGCTAATTTCCTATATGAAAACCTAATTACGACACGTAAGGCACCCTATGAGTCATGCCTGTGAAGCGTACCTGCTGCCAATTATCTTTTTTGTGTAATTTATAGGGTTAATTTTGTAAATACTATATAACTTTTTGTTAGGGTTTATTTTGAGGAGATTTTTATACTTGAATATTGGAGAGCCTTTGAATATTCTCTCAAGATTATTTCAGGGTTTTAGTGTAGATTTTCATTTTATCTTGAAAAACCCACTTTTGGGGATTGCAAATCTTACATTGTATTTATTCTCAATCTATCAAGCTTATGGTTTGCAACTTGTGGTACTATCACTCTTCATTGCTTTGGGTTAAATTCTCAACTATGTCTTCTATTTACATTTTTGTTGGTTTTGCCTTATCCATGACTAGCTAAGCACCCATAATCTGGGGTTGTGGGAACCATGGGTAGTTGACTTGGGATAACCTATATTTATTGCATTTCTATGATTGGGGTTTTGCATGTGTTGTCTATTTCCCTTCATTTTGATTGTTATGTGGTGGTGGCCAACACCAACCCTTGCCTACTGCCATGATCTCGACTAAGGTAGTGATGAATAGAAAAAGGGAAGTAGATGACAGGATTCGATTGATATGTTCTCATCTAATCGACCAAGCCTGATCAAGCAGAGGTTGACTAGGACAACAGGTAACAGTTAGTTGTCACACCATGGTTGCCAATCAAGCACCATGGTGAAACTCGACCTTCATCTTCACAAGTAAGCTGGAAGAACAAGTTATCATCCTGCATGTAAATTTCCAATTGTTATCATGTTGTCTATTGTAATCGAGTCAACAAACCATGAGGAAGAGAATTCCCAAGTTGTCCCTAAAATTGAGTTTTTCCTCGCGTAGTAGTATAGTGTGTATTTTACTTTTGTTCTTAATTCACCAACCCCCCTATTCAGAGGTTTTAGTTATAAATACTCAAAATGATTAATAGTGAATACTTGTAGTCAATCCCTATATTCCCCATGGATTCGACCCTAATCTTCAGTTAGGTTAATTGCTGACAGCGACAACTTTATATTGGAGCGTGAAACATCATAAAACATTATGGTGCTGTTGCTGGTGAATACGACTAGGTTTTGACTTGATTTCACTATTAGTTAGTTTAAGTGTTGATTTCTAGACACTCTTGTATTTTACTTTTATTTTTGTTTTTGTTATTTGATTCTACTTGCAGAGTGTACTAGGTTATATGCCCAACATAAGGAGTCAAGGCAATCCGTTATATCCGATCAATTTGGAGATCCATCAACGTTTTAGAAGAATGGCTCAGGTAAATGAGGATATCACAGTTTAGGAAGAAATGAATGTGAATGACAATATGGGAAAAGAAGAAAATCCACCCCGGAGGGATGATAGGCCACAACTTAGGGACTTCAACAAAAACGCTTATGGTTGGAACCAATATTGTTTGAACCCTATAGGCATGGACGTCACTGGTGCTATAGTATTGCCCCCATTCCTGGCAGACGCTAAGTTTTTAGTGTCAAGTGGATTACTTCAAATGCTCTAAAATTGTGGATTGTTCACAGGGCTACTTTCAGAGGATCCCCATCGTCATCTCCATAATGTTGTTTTTGTCTTCTAGAGTGTTATGGGAACATAAAATCTTTCAATTTATATCATTGGTTTGCAGGTGTTTCCCATGTCACCAATGGACAATGTAGCTGCGTGGTTGACTGATCTTCCTCCGGGTATAATAACAAGTTGGGCAGAGCTTCAGAGGGTATTTCTAGAAAGATATTCCCTAAGATCAAACAAACTAAAGCTCAAAGATCAAATAAATAATTTTGAGCAATTACTGAGTGATTCTATTAGTACCACATAGAAGAGATTCACCAAATGCTTGAGGATGGTATCCGATCATAAGATTATTTATGATGCCTTTGTTGAGATCTTCAATCGGGCGCTTGATAAGAATAGTCAAGCTTGTGCCGACACAATCATGGGAGGTATGTCTCTTGACCAACCTTTTGCATTGATAGCTGCTAGGATGGAGCAAGTGGTTAAAACCAACAGCGCATGGGGTGAAAGTGAGTGAGATGCAATGAAGACTTCTTGTGCAGTCAACACTAATAATGAGCAAGAAATGGTCAATGAAGAGATTATGGAGCAAGTTGCTCAACTTTGCATGAGTATGGACTTGATCTTGAAGCAAAACCAAACAAGTTTCCAAGCAGTCACCCACCAACCTCCTAATGCTCCCATATATGAAGATCTATTCTTTGATGAAGACTCTTGTTTCTTGAGTAACTAGGTGGCGGGTTTCCGGAACAACCTCCAAAGGTCCAATTCAGACTATTGGAGGCAAGGTTCTGAGAATCAAGGTCAGAACTAGAATCATGATGGTGCATATAGAGACAACCGGCGTGGCTACTATGAAAGAGTGGGGGTTCTGGATGCCAAAAGGGGAAGAAGAGATGGGTATAGGAATGGTCCTTATGTGCCATCTCACAACCGTGATGCCGGATCAAGTAACTATAGGATAGAAGAGATGTTTGACAAATTGTTGTAGAGAGTCGATCACCAAGATGAAACTTTGAAAGGAATGAAAACTGACATTTCAAGCATAAACCAAAAAATAGAGTCTCACTCTGTGGTAATAAAGTAGTTGGAACAACAATTTGGTAAAGTTTCTTTGCAATTGAACCAATGCCAAAAGGGTACCTTACCAAGCAACACGATTCAAAATCCTAAGAATGAAGGGAATTGTATGGAATTCATGACTCGATGAGGCAAAAGCACTGTTGATCCCCCTATGCCAATAGTCGAGGATGAAGCCGATGAGAGGGTCAATGATAGCAAGGTGATGATTGAGGAAGAAAGTCAAAAGAGTAGTGGAGTGGCAAGCCAAGAAGTGCGAGAGCAAAAGAAAGTCAAAGGTATCCCAAAACCACCTCCTCCATTCCCCTAAAGTCTTAAGAAAAAGGAGGAAGATGGAAAATCTAAGCGTTTCCTTTCAATGTTAAAACAATTATCCATCAACATTCCCCTCTCAGAAGCTTTGGAGAAAATGCCCAGATATGCCAAGTATATGAAGGAGTTGGTTACAAAGAAACACATATTGAGCCAAGAGCTCTCACAAGAGCTTCAACATTGTAGTGTGATTATGAAAAATTTCCCAGTTAAAAAATGGGAGGACCCAGGTGCATTCACCATCCCTTGCACCATTGGTGATGTTGAATTCGCAAGAGCATTGTGCGACTTAGGAGCAAGTATTAACCTAATTCCTCTTGCAATGTTCAAAAAGCTTAGTCTTGGCACCTCTACTCCAATAAGAATGCGGTTGCTCATGCGGATTGAACCATCAAAAAGCTAGAGGGAATACTTCTCGATTTTCTTGTTAAAGTTGATAAATTCATCTTTTCATCAAACTTTGTGATCCTTGATTGTGATGTTTATTTTGAGGTGCCCATCTTTTTGGAAGACCCTTTCTAGCCATCGAGAAGGCCCAAGTAGATATGGATTTGGGTCAACTTCAGTTCAGGTTCAATGCAGAGGTCGTGTTTGACATCCACCAGTTAATGAAACAGCCGAATGAGTTGAAGAGTGAGGTTTGGACTCTTGAAGATTTTTGATGATGGATGATGACAAAGTCAAGCCATTACATTAAACAAGGTGCTTCTTGGGAGGAAACCTAAGCATCTTTGGATAATTGTAGGTTTGTTTTAAGTGTTTTTGGTTATTGAAATTTTTAGGTAGTACGGTATTTATTTGTTTTGAATCTTAGAGAAATTGATTGAATTGTGATGTTTTGAAGATGATGTTTTGATTCTTGGTCTGCTGATGGAAATAAAGAACTGAAGATGTGAGAAAACAACACTTGGAATAGCCTCTATCAGTAGGCCTATGAGTGGTAGTCACCACTACTACTCGTAGTCATATCTCATAGAGGGAAATAGTGAGTATTGAAAGTTGGCACTCACACTATGAGCCAAAATTATGATTCATAGGATCCCCTACGAGTTGTAAGTGGGGTTCATAGTGCCTTAGTATGGACCCAAATTTTTTCCAAGTGTTAAGGTCTGCTACAAGAGTAGGACCTATGAGCAGTGGCATCTCTTACAACTCATAGTTAGGGTCTCGTTGCCCTGATACACAACTTATTAAATGTTAACTTGGTTTAGTATAAAAGGGGTAACAATAACCCCTAATTGCACGTTACCTTGCCATAAATCAACAAAGAATCCCAAAGCCCCTTTGTTTTTCAGTGTTTTGATCACCATCCCAGCTATCCACGTCACTTTTCTGGCGGGTACTCCGGCGAGCCTACCTTTTTCTAAGGTTTCTGCATCTCTTTTCCTCTACTTTGTATCGATTTGATCATTCTCTCGTTGGGTAAGCCATGTGGTTAATTTTACTGCACTATTATAGTGAATCTCATTCTTGAAAGATGATTGTATTCTTGAATAAGTAGTGAGGATTCATACCCATGTGATTATGCCTTTGTGTAGATATGAGGATTGTTGTTTGATTGTTTTGATAACTCTGTTATGATTTGAGCCTTGTTGGGAAATCTTGTTTGGGTGGTTGTAGTTGTTAGCATAATGCTCATTTGAGTGTATTGTTTAATTGTTATATGAGCATTGTGAAAACTATTTTCAAAATTGGAATTTGGAAAATGTGGGTGTGTTTTAATATGACACATCTTGTTATCCTTAATTATAAGTATATGGAATCCTCCTTGCATCTTAATGGATTGTTGTATTGGCAATGAGTGTGAGTTTGGAAATACATTGTTTATGGGGTTTTACTTGGATTTAATGTGGGATTGACTTTGATCTTTGGGGTAACGGTTCTTATAGTTACCTTGTATGGTAGTGGGTCTAATTGTATGCTAAACTTGATGTATTGCTCTGATATTGACAATGCTTGGTTTTTGTTTAAGGTATTTATGGTTTTTGTGGGAATATTGCAGGCACTACAGGTGCCTTCTGTCTTCAGCTATAAGGCCTCCCTACGACTCGTAGGTTCCCCTATGAGTCATAGTGACCTCTTGTAGCAATGACTAGTCACTTGTGGTTCCTTCGAATTTCTCTTACAAGACCCACCTAAGACTCATAGCATTTGCTAAGACTCATAGTAGGGGTCTCGTAAGTCTAACTGAGGTTTCAAAAATGTCTCTGAAATGAGGTACGAGGCCAGACTACAACTCTTAGGCCACCCTATGAGTCGTAACTGTACCTCGTATCTTGTTCTCGGTTGCATTATTCTCAAAGACCTTGGTACTACGAGGCTAAAGTACGACTTGTAGGACACCCTAAGAGTTATACCTGCACCTCATGGCCATATACCTGCAATTGTATTAGTGACTTTTATTTTGATTTCAATGTTTCATGTTCTTTGTTATATGATCCCTGTTTGGTCGAACATCTTGAAGCTCACTTGCTGCTGTGAGGTTGATTTGCATATATAATGCCCCTAAAGGATAAAATGAGCGATCAAAATGTTTCAATGGAGATTGGTTGATGATTCCTCTGAGACTGACCGATCCGAGGGTCTGTCACCTATGGAAGTTAGAAGTTCGTCCCAGTCTGACGAGGAGGTACAGAAGGGTGATGAAGATGAGTCTGAAAGTAGTTTACCACAAATGACCCCCACACATTTGGGGTCAGAGTCAAAGTCTCAAAGCACCTCACAGGACCAACAGGAGGAAGTACAATCACAACCCTCGGCCGACCCCAGATGGTGCGTGCAGGAATGAAAGAAATCAATGACTATAGGTTAGAGCCAAAGTGACAAGACAAACTAGTTAGACAGTTCCACAAGGAGTCTAGTCTAAATGACTTTGGGTTGGATAGGGTACTGGGGTTAGATGTGAAGTGATGGACAGGAAGTTGACTACGTAGCAGTTGGTCAAGTTTGCCCCGTACTTAGTCCATGAGTTTTATGCAGCCTACCTTGCTACACTTCGCTAAGGCCCGCCGAAGAACAAGAAGTAGATTGAGGAACCTCGACTACGAGTGGTTTCGATCAGGGGTTGGAGAGTTGATATCTCGGAGGTGATGATTCATCGGGTTCAGTTCGGGCCCAACTACAGATAGCCTCAGTCCACCGCAGAGTATGATAGTCACACTACCAAAATAAGAAGAGCGGTGAACGAGAAAGACATTGTGAATAAGATTGAGCTACTGCAGTCGATTGCCAGCTAGATGTGCGAGGAGGGTTTCAAGCTGACATGGGTCATAAACCACGCTGATCCGATAGTCAAATCCCACCTCTCTTTTTGGGATAAATTTTGTTGGTTGATTATCCGTTGGCATATCCAGCTTACTTTCACAGATAATGTGATCACCCTAGAGCGAGCCGTGTTATTAGCTAACATCCTAGTTGGTTATGAGATAGATTGGGGCTCGGATTATCTCTGAGCAGATTCATGAGTCCGCCATCCGGACGAGCACCTCACTACCGATGCCTATTTTGATCCACTGTTTATGCAGTACAATAGGTGTTCGTGTCAACCCCACTGAGACTAGCATATAAAGGACACACGCACCATGGATCCTATCCTGATAAAGGTTGATGAGAACCTGGTGGCCCCACTATGATCAGCTCCTCCGGCTATTCTAGATCTATTCCCCATTGAGCCTCTGACTCCAACCACCACTGGCAATACTCCAGTTATTGCAAAGCCTTCCACTACTGTTGAGATTGAGCTTGCACCGTCCTCTAGTACTCCCGAACCATCATCAACTTTTATGTAGGTTGATTCTCTTATCTCTGTTGTTGCTTTTCAAGAACTGGTACTTAAGGTAGCTACAGTGGAGCTTAGGATACAAGCTTTAGCAGTTCAGGTGAGACCATAGGTCAGCCAGGCTATTTGGGACTCAGAGGAGTGGGAAAAGACATTCACCCCCGATTTTATAGATCAGAGGGTTAGAGCAGTGGATGCTTATGTAAATGCATTCGAGGCAAGAGTCCAGAGGACGCTTGAGAGTTCTCAGCCTGCTATCACGAGCGCAGTGATAGAGGAGTTGGCCAAGTTTAAGGCTGGCTTCTTGTAGATGTTAGTAGCCCCTATTGCAGTCACGGAGGTGGCACCGATGGGTGATGAGGTTTTTGACTAGTTAGTTGACCGCAAGCATGCCCACGGGAAGAGGCCCCTTGAGAAAGATGACCCATAGATAAGCTAGAAGAGTCCTAGACCTGATGACCTAGCAATACGGGAGAAGGAGCCGATACCAGAGGCAGTGGTGCAAGAGTCGATACTCATGGCGGCTATGCAGAGAGACCAAGCGCAATAGACGACTTAAGAAGAAGGTAGCTCACTTGTAGCTGCAACCCGGACTACTGAGGAGGAGGTCGTGGCCTAGGACCCTATTAACCAGACAGATAGTGGTCCTTGAGCACCATGATATTTGATATTTGACCCCAACACTTTTTTTCGATCTATGGATACTTTGTTCTTTTTCTTGGATAATATTTTTGTTGTGTTGGTTTTGGATTTGTTCAAATACTTTGTGTTGAATGTTTTGTCTCTCTCTCTCTCTCTCTCTCTCTCTATCA
>JAOTQR010091278.1:0-76835 GCA_025774065.1 Solanum ossicruentum
GTGAGTTCTCAAGTCCAAAGACACTATCTATGCTACTCTTACTAGTTAATATTTCCTTATGTTGAACAATTGATACTATGAGGGTGAGCCTGAAAGTGGATTGGCCCCTGCTCTATTCCATGATAGAGGTGTTTTTATGTACTTATGCTATTAGCTTGGCTATGCTTTTATAAATATCAAGACCTTCCGTAGTCCTGCTTCCCTTTTTTATAGCTCTTGTATTTTTTATTTTTGCTTCGACGACCAATGATGTGTGAATGATATGCTAAGAGGCTTGTTTGGGGTCCCTTTGGGTTTCCCATTCACCATTTCACGTCTAGGCCCTAGGCTTAGATTGTGACCGTGTTGCACTCTATGACCCATTGTTGTTTCCCCTTCTTCTCTGTCATCAACTTCCCCTGCTATAAACTAACCGTCTCTTCCCATTCTAGGTCAGGATTGTCCCCTGACTCTCTTGTTGGAACAACTGGTTTTACTACTGAAGTACTGTCGTCCAGTATTGCTACTGGCGCTGCTGAAGAATAAGGTACTCATCTTAACTAGGCCATATCTCATCTTCCATGTCTATGAAGCATTTTGATAGGGACCTACCTGTTGACAAGGGGAGAAGTCCAGTATCTTGGCTCATGGACTAAAGTGGGTGGCTAAAGGACTGATTGAACTCAAAGAGAATGATCCTTTCACCAGGGAGGACGCCAGATCCCTTGATCTTCAGTTGGTGTTGGCTACTCCCAGGTTTGATTAGAAAGTTATGGGTGAAGTCAGGCCACTCACTATTAATAAGAATGCTGAAAATGAAGCAGATGATGAAGAATACGATGTCCCTCTGATCGGGAAACTCAAAAAGGTTTTCCCACCTGTCTTTCTTGACCCACTTCAATGAGGGACCAGGTTGCCACTGGTAAAGGCAAGGCGAAAGTCATTGAGGGTACTCAAGAAGTCCCATGACATATCCTACATGGGATAACCACAAGAAGCTAAAGATTGATGCTATGGCAACAAGTGAATCCAAGGCTACCAAAAAGAGAAAATTGAGGAGTACAATAGTGGTGGAGGATGAGGAAGTTCCATGTGGCAAGTTGGTTGAAATAGATGCTGAGGAGAAGAACAGCATGACAGAGTTTGACGAGGACTTGGTACATCTTAAGTTACACGCAGAAATAACCAAGGCCTCGTCTAAAGAAACCAAGGGCTCTAAGAAAGATAAAGCAAAGAATAAGGAAGAGAAGAGATCCAACAAGGTGACACTACACCCACTCAGGGACCAGGTTCACAGATGAAAAGGGCCAGGGTTGAAAAGGTCTTGAGTAAGGAGGATCAAATAAAAGTTGTGGAGAAATAAAAAGTATTAAGCGGGCTAGTGGTTGAGCCCGATTTAAATGGAAGGCCAGGTATGAGGGACCTGGTCAATGCTATGTCACTGTAAGGTTTAGACTACTTATTTGAGTGTCCTGTTCCCACTCTCAATGAGTGGGAAGTTTTTAAATTTTACTAAACTATTAAATTTCAAGAGGATGGGGGGTTTCTGACTTCTGTTGGGGATATCTCTTTCTAGCAAGATGAGGAGGTTTTAGGTAGCATCTTCAAGGTTCAGAGGGAAGGCATAAGAAGTATGGTGGACAGGTCCTTTGCTAAGGGTTTTCTAATTGACGCTGGGAAGGTGCCAAACTTGAGCACTTCTGCTGTGTCCAAGAAATTCTTAAAGGGCCAATACGAACTTTATTTTGAGTTTGTATACAAGGTCCTCCACCTCATAGAAACAATGACCATTGCCACCATGGTTGACCTATATCTCATAGAGGCACTCAGTAAACTCGAAGCAATCAACCTTTCTGCATTGATGATAGCGCACATGACCAAAGTAATGGAAATGAAGGATACAAAACATTGTCTTGCTTATGGTTATGATTTAATTAATTTGTTTGAATACTTTGTTGTGCAATTGAGAAGTGGAGTACTTGGTACCATTAAGCAGGATTTCTCCCAGATTTCCGTGGTAGAGTGTGAGTTTAGTAAGGTGAGGGTTGGTACCCGTAAGTCTCAAGTGTTGGATTTGGTTGCTCATCAAGAGGCTCTTGAGGACTAGGTAGTGGAGCTGGCAGCTGCATTTATAGCTAAGGATACCGAGATGGTGGTCCTGAAGGCCCAAATGACTCAAGGTGTTGGTAAGGGATGTGGTCCTGAGAAGTTAGCCAAGCTAAGAAAAGAGAATTCAAATTAAGCCTTGGGGATCAAGTTTCTCACTCAGCAGCTCCTTCAGGTGCATTAGGACTCCAATGCTTGAATGAAGCTACTTCTTCAGTCCTTTGCTCCAAAGCACTCTAGCACCTAGTCTATTCTATCCCATGTTCCTTTAATTTTACTACCCCTTTATTTTGTAACCTGGTTATGGTTGTGTCTCATTAATGTTTTGCTATGCAATGACTACTTTATTTAAATGAAATGGTTACTTATTTTGACACTCTTTCATTGTTTACTGTTCTTTACTTTCTATGTCTTTGCTCGTTTTTTCTATCTCGTGCACTCTGAATTCCTTACTTGTGGCTTTTATCTCGATTTATAGTGTGTGTTTTTAATGATGCCAAAAGGGGGAAGATAACTTAATTAGGGGCAATTCATAATTCATTTCGAGGGAACATGTTATTCGACGAGATAATACATTCAAGGGGTACAAGTTTGGTGGATAATAATGTTATCCTCATAATGGGATCAAAACTTGTCATCATCAAAAAGGGAGAAAATGTTAAGTAATTATTTTGATGATTAACAAACTTATTCGAGGACCAGGTCGACAATCAGGTTGTACTGCAGAAGGAGTATGTGGGGTACAAGTGTAAAGGCTGTCTTGGTTGGTGAAATGTCACCTTTACTATATTGAAGGACTAGCGGTCCTTTTGTGTCATTCGATATTATACTTATCCATGTATGCAATATTGATATTATACTTATTCAATGCTAATGATTATACATTTTGACTATATTGGCTTATGTCTTGTTGTATTGCATCCTATATACTTAGTAAATTCAAACATACTAATGTATACTCTATTCCTACATGATATTACCATGTAGGAATCGGAGTACCTCTCTATCATACTCCACGTGGGTAGTTAGGTGCTCTGGAGATAAGCTTTGGTGAGTTCTCAAGTCCAAAGACACTATCTATGCTACTCTTACTAGTTAATATTTCCTTATGTTGAACAATTGATACTTTGAGGGTGAGCCTGAAAGTGGCTTGGCCCCTGCTCTATTCAATGATAGAGGTGTTTTTATGTACTTATGCTATTAGCTTGGCTATGCTTTTATAAATATCAAGACCTTCCTTAGTCCTGTTTCCCTTTTTTATAGCTCTTGTATTGTTTATTTTGCTTCGACGACCAATGAGGTGTGAATGATATGCTAAGAGGCTTGTTTGGGGTCCCTTCGGGTTTCCCATTCACCATTTCACATCTAGGCCCTAGGCTTGGGTTGTGACCGAGTTGCACTCTATGACCCATGTTGTTTCCCCTTCTTCTCTATCATCAACTTCCCCTGCTATAAACGAACCGTCTCTTCCCATTCTAGGTAAGGATTGTCCCCTGACTCTCTTGTTGGAACACCTGGTTTTACTACTGAAGTACTGTCGTCCAGTATTGCTACTGGCGCTGCTGAAGAATAAGGTACTCATCTTAACTAGGCCATATCTCATCTTCCATGTCTATGAAGCATTTTGATAGGGACCTACCTGTTGACAAGGGGAGAAGTCCAGTATCTTGGCTCATGGACTAAAGTGGGTGGCTAAAGGACTGATTGAACTCAAAGAGAATGATCCTTTCACCAGGGAGGATGCCAGATCCCTTGATCTTTAGTTGGTGTTGGCTACTCCCAGGTTTGATTCGACACCTATGGGTGAAGTCAGGCCACTCACTATTAATGAGAATGTTGAAAGTGAAGCAGATGATGATGAATATGATGTCCTTCTGATCGGGAAACTCAAAAAGGTTTCCCCACCTGTCTTTTCTGACCCACTTCAATGAGGGACCAGTTTGCCATTGGTAAAGGCAAGGCGAAAGTCATTGAGGGTACTCAAGAAGTCCCATGACATATCCTACATGGGATACCCACAAGAAGCTAAAGATTGATGCTATGGCAGCAAGTAAATCCAAGGCTACCAAAAAGAGAATGTTGAGAAGTACAATAGTGGTGGAGGATGAGGAAGTTCCACGTGACAAGTTGGTTGAAATAGATGCTGAGGAGAAGAACAGTATGATAGAGTTTGACGAGGACCTGGTACATCTTAAGTTACATGTAGAAATAACCAACGCCTCGTCTAAAGAAACCAAGGGCTTTAAGAAAGATAAAGCAAAGAATAAGGAAGAGAAGAGATCCAACAAGGTGACCCTACACCCACTCAGGGACCAGGTTCACAGATGAAAAGGGCCAGGGTTGAAAAGGTCTTGAATAAGGAGGATCAAATAAAAGTTATGGAGAAATAAAAAGTATTAAGCGAGCCAGTGGTTGAGCCCGATTTAAATGGAAGGCCAGGTATGAGGGACCTGGTCAATGCTATGTCACTGTAAGGTTTGGACTACTTATTTGAGTGTCCTGTTCCCACTCTCAATGAGTGGGAAGTTTTTAAATTTTACTAAAGTATTAAATTTCAAGAGGATGGGGGGTTTCTGACTTCTATTGGGGATATCTCTTTCTAGGAAGATGAGGAGGTTTTAGGTAGCATCTTCAAGGTTCATAGGGAAGGCATAAGATGTATGGTGGACAGGTCCTTTGCTAAGGGATTTCTAATTGATGCTGGGAAGGTGCCAAACTTGAGCACTTCTACTATGTCCAAGAAATTCTTAAAGGGCCAATACGAACTTTATTTTGAGTTTGTATACAAGGTCCTCCACCTCATACGAAACATTGACCATAGCCACCATGGTTGACCTATATCTCATAGAGGCACTCAGTAAACTCGAAGCAATCAACCTTTCTGCATTGATGATAGCGCACATGACCAAAGTAATAGAAATGAAGGATGGAAAATATTGTCTTGCTTATGGTTATGATTTAATTAATTTGTTTGAATACTTTGTTGTGCAATTGAGAAGGGGAGTACCTGGTACCAGGATTTCTCCCAGACTACCTTGGTAGAGTGTGAGTTTAGTAAGGTGAGGTTTGGTACCCATAAGTCTCAAGTGTTTGATTTGGTTGCTCATCAAGAGGCTCTTGAGGACTAGGTAGTGGAGCTGACAGCTGCATTTATAGCTAAGGATACCGAGATGGTGATCCTGAAGGCCCAAATGACTCAAGGTGTTGCTGAAGGATGCGGTCCTAAGAAGTTAGCCAAGCTAAAAGAAGAGAATGCAAATTAGGCCTTGGGGATCAAGTTTTTCACTCAGCAGCTCCTTCAGGTGCTTTAGGACTCCAATGCTTGAATGAAGCTACTTCTTCAGTCCTTTGCTCCAAAACACTCTAGCACCTAGTCTATTCTATCCCATGTTCCTTTAATTTTACTACCCCTTTATTTTGTAACCTGGTTATGGTTGTGTCTGATTAATGTTTTGCTATGCAATGACTACTTTATTTAAATGAAATGGTTACTTGTTTTGACTCTCTTTCATTATTTACTGTTCTTTACTTTCTATGTCTTTGCTCGTTTTTTCTATCTCATGCACCCTGAATTCCTTACTTGTGGCTTTTATCTCGATTTATAGTATGTGTTTTTAATAATGCCAAAAGGGGGAAGATAACTTAATTAGGGGCAATTCATAATTCATTTCGAGGGAACATGTTATTCGACGAGATAATACATTCAAGGGGTACAAGTTTGGTGGATAATAATGTTATCCTCATAATGGGATCAAAACTTGTCATCATCAAAAAGGGAGAAAATGTTAAGTAATTATTTTGATGATTAACAAACTTATTCTAGGACCAGGTGGACAATCAGGTTGTACTACAGAAGGAGTATGTGGGGTACCACTGTAAAGGCTGTCTTGGTTGGTGAAATGTCACCTTTACTATATTGAAGGATCAGCGGTCCTTTTTGTGTCATTCGATGCAATATAAAAGGAGCATGTCCAAGGATCAAACATTTGCCTAACTCAAATCCAAAAATTTATTTTACTCCCAGTTTTCATTCACTTCCAAAATTCTAATCCTAAACCTAATTCCAGTTCAATCCCAAATTAATTCAATCCCTTCTCAATCCCATGAAGAGAAGACGAGATGGATTAACCAATAACAACCTTTGTACCAAGTATCTAATGATTTTCTCAGTAAAACCGATGAAGAACAGTTTATATTGCTTTCTTCATCTTCTTTAGGCAAATTTAATGAAGCCCAAGTAGGAAGTTCTTATTTTGCAAAGAGAAGTAGTGGTTATAAAGTGGTTTAAAAAGTTAACAAGAGAAACGAGTTTTTTTGGATAAGATTATTTGTATAAACTAAGAGTAGACATCTGAGGCTTCAATTGTTATAAGTATTGGTTTTTTGTCTAACTTGAAATTAGATGAGGAAATTGATGTTTTGGTTGTTAATGTAGTTGGTGGGGTTGAAGAATATAACTATACTTTAATTATAAATCATATTATTACCAAATGGCATGAAAATATGTAGATTTGGGTGAGTAAAGTATGTTTGTTGATATTATACCTGAATGCGGTAGCAGGCTATTGAATTCTCCATAACTGTTTGTTATCATATGGATACATTAATTTTGGGATTGCTTTGGCAAATAAGTACAGGATTCCAGCTAAGCCAAGTAAAGGTAGAGTGATTGTTATTAAGGCAGATCTTGCTGGGTTTGTGGCTGCGAGGCAACTAATGCTATTTGGCTTTGAGGGTACTATTTTGGAAGGATGAAAGCATACAGGTGGAAGGGTGTATGCAAAAAAGATGGAAGAAGGGAATAAGGCGGCAACTTTTGATTTCGGAGGGAGTGTTTTGACAGGTACACTAGGGAATCCGCTTGATTTGTTGGCTCGACAGTTATCATATACACTTCATAAGGTGAAAGACCGATGTCCATTCTATCATGCTGTTGGAAAGCCAGTAAATTAGTATTTTGATAAAAAAGTAGAGGTTGTTGATAATGGGCTTTTGGATTGAGGAAATAAGCTTAGGCTGGAATTACCTCAGGATAATTCTCTTGGAGTAGCATTGGAGACTTTGTGAGAAGATTTTGGTGTGCAATGAATGATGAGTAGATGAGGTTATTTAATTGGCATCAGTAAAATCTGGAATATTCAAATGTAGATTTGTTTTCAAAGATTCCCTTAGCATTTGGGACCAAGATGACCCCTATGATATGCGAGGGGATCACTTCTTCTTGCCTAGTGGACATGGAAGATTAATTTATGCCTTCGTGGAAAATGTTCCTATTATTTTTTAAAGAACTGTCCATGCTCTTCGTTACAATGGTAATAGTGTAAAGGTTGTTGCTGAGGACCAAGTATTCGAGAGAGATATGGAACTGCGTGCAGTTCCCCTTGGAGTTTTGAAGTATGATTTATTCTAGTTCCTTTCAATGCTTCCCAAACAGAAGCTGGAAACAATGGAAAGATTGGGATTTGAATTGTTGAATAAGGTAGCATTGTTATTCCCTCATATGTTAAGGGACTCTAATGTTGATATTTTTGGTCATGTTAATAATGACTGCAGTTGTCCAGGGGAATTCTTTCTATTTTATAATTGAAGGTTTATAGAATCATATGTTTCATTATCTCAGAATTACATGTATATATACAATAAAAGAAGTTTTGTCTAAGGTAAGAAAATATCCTACAGATCTCTAATGATTCCTACATATCTCTCCTATGGTTCAGCTAACTATATCTGGCAATAAAATATCTTTAAAAGATTTCTAACTCTCCCCCTCAAGATGGAGCAAATATCTTGATCATGCACAGCTTGTTACACAAATAGTTAACTCGAGCTCCAATCAACTCCTTCATGAACAAGTTAGCTAGTTGCTCTCCTGTCTTCACATAGCTTATGGAAATCAAATTTTGTTGAATTTTTTCATGAATAAAATGACAGTCCACCTTATGTGCATAGATCTTTCATGATATGCCGAATTTGGGGCAATATGAAGAGCAGTTTAATTATCACACCCAAGTTGTGGAATGTGGGATACTTTAAACCAACTTCACTTAAGAGGTGATGTACCCACATAATCTCATATGTAGATTGTGCCATAGCTCTATACTCTATTTTTGCACTAAATCGTGATACAAAATTCCATTTCTTACTTCTCTATGACACCTAATTTCCACCCACAAAAACACAATAGCCAATAGTAGACCTTCTATCAATCTTGGATCTAGCCCAATCAGCGTCTACAAAACACTCAATGCGACTATGTTCATGGTTGTTATATGTTATTCAAAGTCCATGGGAACTTTTAAATAACATAAAATTTGCTCCAGTGCTGCCCAATGTTTGACTGTAAGTGTCAACCAGAACCGACTAACAACACTTACTGCATAAGCAATATTTGGATGAGTTATAGTGAGATAGTTCAATTTCCAAACTAATCTTCTGTATCTCTATGGATCATCGATGGGATCACCATTATCTTGTGTTAATTGCATGTTAGGAACCATTAGAGTACTACAAGGCTTGGTTGCCGACTTTCAATTCCTCTAGAATATCAAGGATATACTTTCTTTGAGATAGAAATATTCCCTTCTTGATCCTGCTTACTTATACTCCTAAGAAGTATTTCAGTTGTCCCAAGTCTTTTGTGTGAAATGTTCGAATGCAAGAATGATATAAGAGAAGATATTGCTGCATAATCACACCCAGTGATGACAGTGTCATCAAATAAACAACAAGAAGAATAATGCCAATTGTGGATTGTTTGTAGAAGACTGAATCATCACATTTTTTCTCTTTCCCAAATTTCTGAACTACCTCACTAAATTTCCCAAAACAAGCACATGGACTCTGTTTTAGACCGTACAGGGATTTCTTCAAGTAACAGACTTTTCCATTCTCCCCCTGAGAAACAAAACAAGGTGGTTGCTCTATATACATTTCTTCTTAGAGATCACCATGAAGAAATGCATTCTTGATATCCAACTGACGTAGCAGCCAATTCTTAGAAGTATCTAGAGAAATAAACAACCGAATGGAAATGAGTTTGGCCACCACAAAAAAAATCAGAATAATCCACCCCATAGGTTTGAGCATATCCTTTAGCCACTATTCTGGCTTTAAGCCTAGACACAGAACCATCAATATTTACTTTGACAGTAAAATTCCATTTACATTCAACTGCCTTCTTCCCTTTTGTTAAGTCTACCAAATCCCAAATGTGATTTTCATCTAATGCATGTATCTCCTCAAGTATTACATCATACAACCTAGGGCGATTCAAAGCTTCTTGAACTATTTTAGGCATAAAGATAAAATCTAAAGAAGCAATGAAAGAGAAAGATGCAGGAGACAAGTGGACATATGACAAAATCAGCAATGGAATATATTAATTGACACTGACTCTTACCTTTGCAAAGCATAATGGGAAGGTTAAGATTTTCTATTGAAGAGGGAATGACTGGAAGAGGAACTGATGATGGAACATTTGGTGCAGGACATGTATCATTGGTCATGTGTCGTCTTGGTGGCTTTGTTTGAATAGGAGGAACATCAGAAGACATATTTCTAGTTGGCTGCTCAACACTACAAGAAACTTGTTTATGGTGTTCTGAGCTTAGTTGATTAGTCTTATAAATGAGCCATTCTTCTTCTTCTTCCTACCTATAAGTAGGAGATGTTTCAGGAGAGGAAACAATGAAGTGTTCTTAGAGAACACCATATCTATTGAAACCATATGTCTGTTAAGTGTTGGAGAGTAGCATCGATAGCCCTTCTGCAAGCGAAAGTACCCCAAAAAGACACACTTCAAAGCCTTTGGATCTAGTTTAGTACATGGGGTCGCACATCACGAGCATAACCAGTACTCCCAAACATCCTTGGCTCTAATGGATATAACAGCTTCTTAGGTAAGAGAACACCATAGGGAATATCACTATTAAGCACTGTAGATGGCATGCGATTAATAAAAAAATAACTGTAGATACCGTATCCGCCCAAAATTGCTTAGGTACCTTCATTTGGAATAGCAAAGCACGAGAAATCTCAAGCAAATGTCTATTTTTCTCTCAACCACTATTTTAAGATGGTATATCCACATATGAAGATTGATGAAGAATACCATATTGATTCATGTAGTTCTGAAATGATGCCGACATGACTTTTTTAGCATTGTCACTCCTCAATATATGTATAGAAGCATTAAACTGTGTCTTAATCTCAACACAAAAATTGGAGAGATGTGAGAACACTTCAGAGTGATTTTTCATAAAGTAAATCCATGATTCGAGAAAAATCGTCCATTAAAGTAACAAAATATCATAATCTAACTTTAGACGCAATAGGATAGGGTCCAAAAGATTTGAATGAACTAATTAGAAAACAAAATCAGACTGCTTATTATTTCTAGGACTTAATGAGCTTCAATGGTGTTTTGCGAAATGACAAGACTCATAATCTATTGAAGTTACATTATGAAATTGAGAACATAATTTCTTCATAACTAGTAAAGAAGGATGTCCTAAACGACAATGTGCTTCAAATGAAGAAATAATGCTAGAGCAAGCAACTGATGGAGGTGCTCATTTATCAAGAATGTAGAGATCGCCTGATACATATCCTTTACCAATAATCTGTTTCATCATAAGATCCTGAAAAAGGTAATAATCGGGAAATAAGGAAACAAAACATTGTAGCTCTTTAGTAAGCTTACTCACTGAAATCAGATTAATGGCAAGATTAGGTAATTATAGCACAGAGAAAAAATTAATGGATGAAGTAGTGTTAATGCTTCTAGATCCCTCAATGGTATAACTAGACCCATCAATTATGTTAACAGAGGATAGTACTTTATGTGACTGGAATTCATAGATTATTTTAGGATTACCTGTTATGTGATCTGTGGCACCCAAATTAGCAATCCAATTGCTTGAGGAGGAAATGAGACATTTGTTACCTGACTCAGTAAGGGTAGGGACTGGAGTAGGTTCATTCATTGATTCTGATACTTTGTAAATCTTGCATACTCAGCGACAAAAATTGTAACAATTGAGGATGAACTAGAAGCAGCAACAATAGTGGTCATCTGAATTTGAATCTATTGGTTGCGAATCTGTAATTTCATATAGTTTTGCTTTATGTGACTAGGCTCCTTCCAATCACGACAAGTATTGTCATTGTTCTATCTCCTAGCATTAGTATTGTTGTTCTACCTTCACACATCATTATTATTATTAGTCCATTTCAATGCATTGTTATTGTTGTTCCATCTCCTGGCATCTTTGTTGTTATTCAATCTCCCTCCATAGTTCTTTCCTCCTCCTTTTGCAACAAGCACATTGATCTGTTGATTCGATGGAGTACTCTCTGTATGTAACACCCGATTGAAAACATCTTTGAGAGAGGTGATCTCGGAACAAGATAGAATTTGTGAATTAGCAGTCTCAAACTCATAGGGAAGTCCAGCTAAAAAGCTCATTATAGCCATTTGTTCCCTCTGAGATTATTGCAACTTGGTATCAGTACTGAATTATAGAAGTACATTCAGTTACTCATAGGTTTTCTTGAACTCAATGAAGTATACAGTGAGTGACTTATCTTCCTTCTTAGAACTATAAAAAGCTTTCAAAACTTCATAAATTTGAGATAGATTACCTTTGCCAGAATATAAGTACTCCCGATAATCCATTAGCTCTTTCAAAAACTCACAGTGATTAGCCAAACCAACTACTTCATTATTAATAGAGTTTATGATTTGCAAGACTAGTCTAGCATCATATCTAAGCCAAGATTTTTTATTATTATTAGTTTGAGGATCTTGGATAACATAGTCATCCTTTTCAACACTATGCAACCGGACCCTGATTTTCTACTCCAATCTAAATACTTAGACACATTTAATATAATCTGTAATTTTAGATAATGCTAGAGCAATTTTAGTCATGGAAGATTTATCCTCAGATATCTTTCTACTATTTAACCAACAAAGTGATCAAGAATTGCAAAGGGTCAAAACACTAATAGCAAACCAGTTGAAAAGTGCAATAAATTGACACTAGAACTGAATTGAGCAGCCACAAAAGTACAATGTGATTTCCATATTTGATGTCACAGATGCAAAGGAAAAAAACCCGGAGGTGAAGAAATTATTGTCCAAACAAAGATTTAAGACCAACAATCAATCTGGAATACATTTGAACTAGCAAAATAATTATGGTCAACAACCCTAGATGAAAAACATGGATTTGTGAACATTCATTGCAGGCAAAAAATAGTTCTACTTATTTAGTTGATAAAGAAATGGCACTAGAAAATTGACGCTACTTCAGCATAGATAAAGTTGGTCACAAATACAGTTATTGATATTTTCACATATATCTAACTTCTACTTTCCAAACACATACAGTAATCCAGCTTCTGTGATAAAACAAAATACATAAATATATAGTTGATTGAGCATACATTCACATACATATATAGTTACAATTAAATATTGTATCTGTGCGATTTCAGTTAGTAATAACAAAAATCTCATAGTTATTTATGAAAAAAGGAGCACGAATACTAATAAATTGACATGGATGTCAATCTAGCACATGTAACATCTATGCGAATCTTGACCTTAAAACTATTGCATTAGTTGTAGGAACTTGACAAGCTTTTGTTCATTTATTGTTTAATGCTGTCAGATAGAATAAACATACCAACAACAAAAATGTTTGTTCAACCGATCTTTTTTAGTACAACTTCAAGTTCACTGACATAATGAGGATAAGGATCCCTTTGCTTACTCCTTATATGGATAGATGTTATCCAATTGATGCTTGTATTGTGCACCATGCATTATGAAAAGACAGAAAGTCCTCCCTTAACTTAATCGAGTAGTTGAGCAGTGTCACGACCCAAGCCTAGGGCCTAGATGTGAGACGGCGAACGGGGAATCTGAAGGGACCCCAATCAAGCCTCTTAACATATCAGTACACATCCTTGGTCGTGGAAACAAATTAAACAACAATAAAAGAATAAAAATAAGGGTAAAGGGACTAAGGGAAGTCTTTCATATCATAAGAACATCAAAAGAGTCAAAGAGAATCAAGCTTATAGCATCATTACATAACTTGTCCAACAATACCTCTACACTTAGAGTTGAGCGGGGGCCAACATAACTTTTCGGGCTCACTCTCATAGTCAAAAGCATACAATTAGATAATAAGAGTCTTTACATAACATAAGAACAAAATATATCATCCACGGAGTTCAAGACTCACCGAACTTGCTTCATGAAGATAGTACTAGCCACGGGGAGGATGAGGATGATCAAGTGGAGCTCTGTTCCAACATGGTAAGATCATTAGGCATAGAATATACATTACTATATTTGAATGTATCAGTACATAGAATGCAATGCAACAAGAGATAGGAAACATAATTGAAATGCATAATTAGGCAATGAATGAGCATATAGCAATATGGCATGCATGAGTGATAATTGAAGTAAAACATGGTTGTATAGAGAATATTACATGTGAAGTAAGAGAACATCATGTCCAAGGCCTACAACCTCCTTAGTGAGGCAATTGAGGTATCAACCCCTCAATTGGTTGATGTTTGTCACACCCTGCTATCCATGGTGATTGAGGTATTAACTCCTCAACTAGTTAATGGTTGTCTAACCCTACCATCCATGGTGATTGAGGTATTAAACTCTCAATTTGGTTCATGATTGTCTCACCTTATCATCCATGGTGATTGAGGTATTGACCCCTCAATTTGGTTAATGATTGTCTCACCATATCATCCATGGTGATTGAGGTATCAAGCCCTTAATTGGTTGATGGTTGTCTCACCCTACCATCCATGGTGATTGAGACATAGCACCCCCTCAACAAGGTGTGTTCAATTTACAATACTATAGATACTTCACATGAAAACAATACAAATAACTTTCCTTTCATCATCATAAAGTCATTCTAAGTCATAGGTCATGCAATGGATTACCAATAGCTCAAGAACACCAAACCAGACATTTTATCAAACATTTGGTGGGTGTGTAATGCTTGTGTAAAATCATGCAATTCAATAGTGAAACCATGCAAGAAAACTTGAAGTAAATCAACCCATCAACACTTTGTAATACCACCTAGCAAAATGCATTGAAGCCCCTCATCAAAACTGATCATAGATCTTAGAATCATAGCTCAAACATGCTTAAACAGTCAGATTTTAATGAAACCCCAACATAGTTCATAGTCAAATTCATAATATGAAGACCCATAATTAAATCAACTAATAAACATGCAATTTGTGTAAAAGGGAAGCTTGGGCACCATGGGTGAAAGGACCTAATGGTTGAAACCCACATACCTCAACTTTGGAGAATTCCTTGATGAAGATTGAGATGAGAACTTGAAGCTTGATTGAATTTCCTTGAATCCGGAAATGAGTTTGGAACCCTTGATTTTGAATGAAATTTTCGCCTAAGTGTTTGAGAGAGTATTAGGGAACGTATCATATGATATGTAGGTGAAATATGACTGAGTATAGGTATTTGTTTACTCATGGGAAGACTTAGGAACAAGTCCCAAAAGTCTTGTACCGAGATTAAAAAAACTGTCACAAAAATACACAGAGGCAAGGCGCAGGCGCGTCGCGCCAGGGGCACGAAAACCTCTCCAGAAATTGCATTTTGGGAATTTTGAATTTTGATGCAGTTACCCTAAAATCGGAGCTAGACCCATTTCCCACTCAATTTTGCCCTCTAATAAAATATATGAAGTCAGAGTTTTGATAGCACGCATGGATTTTAAGATATATGGAAATTACAATTTTGGTTACTTCCAAGGCACATTTTCAGGCACTTTTTGGGGTCATTTTGATATCTCCCCCTTGGGAGAATTTGTCCCCAAATGTCTAAGAAGCATATATAAGAAGAGTAATCATGTAGAAATCAGTCCCGACAAGAATGCAATAATGTACTTAAACATGATTTTCAAAAATCTCAACATAAGTGTTAAAAATGCCATGATATTGTCAACATAAAGATGAATGCATGCAATGACACAAAGGCCTGATACATGAGATATGAAATCATATAGAAGGCATAGAATTAGTACCTTAGGCTTGAGTAGAATGGAAAAGATATGGAAATTACTTTTGCATGTCCGCCTCGATTTCCTATGTAGCACTTTCGACTTGTTGATTCCTCCAAAGGACCTTAATGGAAGCTACATCCTTGTTCTTAAACCTCTTTGCTTGTATATGCAAGATCTCTAATGGAACCTCTTCATTAGTCAAGTTGGCTTCAGCAACACCCACACCATCCACTGGGATAATAACATTCGGGTCACCCACATATTTCCTTAACATGGATACATGAAAGTCCGAATGAACCAAGTCCATTTCGCTAGGTAACTTGAACTCATAGGCTACCTTACCAATCCTCCTCAACACCATATAAGGACCCACATATCTTGGAATCAATTTATCCTTTTTACTAAAATGAACCACACCCTTCATGGATGATACCTTCAAATAGATCCAAGCACCAACCTTAAATTCAAGATCCCTTCTCCTTATATCAACATAGGACTTTTGATGACTTTGGCCATTTTCAACCTTTCTCTAATCAACCTTACCTTTCCCATAGCCTCTATGACCAGATCCAGACCCAAAAAAGTCATTTCTCCCACTTCAAACCACCCAACGGGTAATCTACAATGCCTACCATAGAGGGCCTCAAAAGGAGCCATACCAATGCTAGAACTATATCTATTATGATAAGCAAACTCAATCAATAGAAGATGATCATCTCGACTATCCTGAAACTCCAAAATGCAAGCTCTAAGCATATCCTCCAGAGTTTGGATAGTTCTTTTGGCTTGGCCATCCATTTGAGGGTGAAAGGTCATACTAAGCTTAACCTTGGTACCCAGACATCTTTGGAAGGAACTCCTAAAGTGTGAAGTAAATTGAGCACCAAGATCATTATGATGGACAAGGACACCACATGCAATCTAACCAACTCATGAATGTACAATTTAGCATAGTTTTCGGCTTCATAAGTAGACTTAACTAGTAGGAAATGAGCTGACTTTGTCAGTCTATCAACCACAACCTAAATAGAATCAAAACCTGTTCTAGTCCTAGGCAACCCAACCATAAAATCCATGTTAATTTCCTCCCACTTCCATGTAGGTATTTCTATGTCTTGGGTTAGGCCACCCGACCTTTGGTGTTTAGCTTTGACTTGTTGGTAACTATGACATCCGGATACAAATTTGGCAATGTCTATCTTCATACCTCCCAACTAAAACACATCCCTTAAATCTCTATACAACTTAGTAGAACCACGGTGAATAGAATTGGAAGAATTATTAGCCTCATTAAGAATCTTCTCTTTTAAGCCATCAACATTGGGCATACACAACCTACCGTAGTACCTAAGGGCATCGTCTACCCCTTGGAAAGAACCTCCACCTTGCCCTCTTACTAAGGCCTTCAATTCTAACAAGGAGGGGTCAAAATCTTTCTTTGCTTTTACCTCATCAACCAAGGAAGATTTTGAACCATCAAATACCACAATACCTCCATTATCAACCTCTTCCAACCTAACCCTAAATCTAGCCTACCGATGGACCTCTCTAGCCACCTCTTTGCCCCCATCATCAACATGAACTAGGCTACCCATAAACACCCTACTCAAAGCATCCGCCATAATATTAGCCTTACCGGGATGATAATTCACACTCATATCATAATCCTTAAGAAGTTCTAATCACCTTTTTTGTCTCAAGTTGAGGGCTTTTTGAGTGAACACATATTGGAGACTCTCATGTCGGTAAACATATCAACATGCACCCCATAAAAATAATGATGCCAAATTTTCAAGGAAAAGACCACGACGACCAATTCAAGATCATGGGTAGGATAATTCATTTCATACACCTTGAGTTGCCTAGAGCCATAAGCTATCACCTTACCATTTTGCATCACAACACAACCTAAACCAATTCGTGAGGCATCACAATACACAACAAACCCCTCCAACCCTTCCGGTAGAGATAAGATAGTAGCGGGCACAAGCTTATCCTTCAAAGTTTGGAAAATCTTATAACACTCATCATTCTGGACAAACTTAGCCTTCTTTTAGGTCAACTTAGTCATGAGAGAAGCGATAAAAGAGAACCTATTAAAAAATCTCTAGTAGTAGCCTGTTAACCCCAAGAAGCTTCTAATGTCTGATGGAGTCAAAGGTCTAGGCCAATTTCTAATCACTTCCGTCTTCTTAGGATCCACCTTTACACCATCACCCGACACCACATGACACAGAAAGGCAACCTCTTTCAACCAAAACTCACACTTTTCATATTTGGCATACAACTTCTCCTCCCTCAAGATTTGTAACACCACCCTTAAGTGATCCATATGGTCCTCCTCACTATGGGAATAGATCAAGAGATCATCAATGAAAAGCACCACAAACAAATAAAGGAGGGTTTAAAGACACTATTCATAAGATCCATGAAGATAGTCGGTGCATTGGTCAACCCAAAAGATATGACCACAAATTCATATTGCCATACCTAGTCCAGAAGGACGTCTTGGGAATGTCACACTCCCTCACTTTCACTTGGTGATACCGGATCGAAGATCAATCTTAGAGAAGTGACTATCCCTTTGAAGTTGGTCAAAAAGATCATCAATCCTTGGTAGAGGGTACTTATTCTTTATGGTGAACCTATTAAGTTTCTGATAATCAATGCACATTGTATGAGACCTTTGTTCATCTTCAGAAACAACATTGGTGCACGCCAAGGTGATTGGCTAGGCTTAATAAAACCCTTCTCCAACAAATCCCTCAATTTCTCCTTCAACTCCTTTAACTCTACCGGGGTCATACGGTAAGGGGGAATAGAAATGGGTTGAGTATGGAGAAAGGGGCCTATACCAAAGTGTATTTCCCTTTCAGGAGGAACATCGAGAAAGTCACTGGGAAAGAAATCAAAAAACTATCCACCGAAACCGACTCTATAGGAATGACTTTGGACTCAACATTCCTAACCATCATAAGATGATAGAGACACCCTTTAAAGATCAACTTACGGGCTTTAATGCAAGAGATAAACCTACCCTTGATCACCACATCATGACTCTCCCACTAAAGGAAGGGTTCATTTGGGAATTTAAATCTGACCCTATGGGCTCTACAATCAATAGAAACATAATATGTATGCAACCAATCCATCCCAAGAATGACATCAAAATCCACCATATACAACTCAACAAGATCGCAAGGCAAATTTTTATGCAAAATGCAAATGGGAAAATTTCTATATACCTTTCTAGCCATAATAGATGCACAAATGGGCGTAGACACCTCATAAGACTCACACAACAATTCGAGCTCAACATGAAGCTTTTTGGCGACAAAAGAAGTAATAAAATAAAGAGTGGTACCCGGGTCTATCAATGCATACACATCAAAATCAAAGACTTTTAACATACTAGTGATGACATCGGTCACATTATCAACCCCTTGTCTCCCTTGCAGTGCATAGAACCGACTTTGCCTTGGAACCACCTTGTTCTCCACCTCTCCCCAAAGGAACTGCATTTGCACCCGACCTTGTGGACAAATATCATTACCCTTGTTTTGATTCTGAGGACAATTAACCTTCTTATAAACTGCTCCACAACTATAGCAAGCATTAGTGTCCCTCAAACATGGGTCATTATATACCTCTACTACATTTTGGGTACATAGGTCTAAGCATCATACCACCATCTCCTTGGGGACTTGGCTTTTCATGAGCAAATCTACCACTAGGAACATGGGAAGACCTTTTGCCTTGATAGAACTAGCCACCCTTGGGACCTTGGAACTTACCATCAAAATGGGCCCTCTTAGCCTCACCACTTCTTCTCTTTCTCAACTTCTCCCCCTCCAATTATTTGGTATAAGCCATAAGGCAGGACAAGTCCATGTCACTAATCAATATAGAGACACGACAGTCCTCATTCACCAAATCAGATAAACCCATCACAAACTTATTCATTCTAAACCTCGGGTCGGCAACCATGTGTGTAACATATTTAGAGAGTTGGTTTGAACTTGAGGGCATACTCCCTCACACTCATAGATCCTTGCTTCAAATTCATGAACTCCATCATTTTGGCCTACCTAAGCTCAAGAAGAAAGAACTAATTGAGAAATGTCGCCTTAAATTCCTCCCACAGAACCACATTGTTGTTCCCCTTGTCATCCTTCTATTGAGTCATATTTGGGCCACCCCATTGAGTTGGTATGCCTCCAACTCCGCCTTCTCCCTTGACCTAACACCTATAATAGACAACACTTTGTATACCTCATCAATAAATTCTTGAGGGTCCTCATCCACTTTAGGCCCATAGAACTTGGGTGACTTTATCCTTATCAAGTCCATCACCCGAGATGCCGGAGTAGAAGCATAATGGGCTTGGTCCCCTCGATTGACCTGATTAGCTATGGTTTGAGCTAGCAAGGTAAAAGTATCCCGGAGCTGTCCATAAGTCGGTTATTCCTCAGGTGTGCTAGCTCTTCTTCCTTTTGTGTTAGACATGATCTAAAAATGGCAAAGAACATTCATTAGAGAAGAAACCTTACCTAACTTCTATAGCACGATAAGACTATGAAGAAGGGAAACATTTCCTAAAACGTCTCATAGCTTCTTACTCGTAATTTTGGGGCACAACACAAAAATGAATAAGACTCTAATGAATGCGGTGTATTGGATACCGAGGATCATTAACAACCTAGTACTCTGATTTAAAGTTTGTCACGACCCAAGCCTGGGGCGTAGACGTGACACGGTGAATGGGGAACCCGAATGGACCCCAATCAAGCCTCTTAACATATCATTACACATCTTTGGTCGCAAAAGCAATTAAACAAGAATAAAAAAATAGAAATAAGGGAAAAGGGACTAAGGAAGTCTTTCATATCATAAGAACATCAAAAGAGTCAAAGAACATCAAGAATATAACATCATTACATAACTTGTCCAATAACACCTCTACGCATAGAGTTGAGCGGGGACGAAAAAAACTAATTGGCCTCACCCTCATAGTCAAAAGCATAAAATTAGATAATGAGAGTCTTTACATAACATAAGAATAAGAGATATTATCCCCGGAGTTGAGGACTTACCAAACTTGTTCTACGAAGATAGTACTAGCCACGGGGAGGATGAGGATGATCAAGTGGAGCTCCGATTCTTACACGGTAATATCATGTAGACATAGAGTATAGTTAGTACATTTGAATGTACTAAGTATGTAGAATACAATGCAGTAAGAGATAGGCAACATAACCAAAATGCATAATTAAGCAATAAAAGAGCATAAAGCAATATGGCATGCATGAGTGATACTTGAAGTTAAACATGCTTGTATAGAACATATTGCATGTGAAGTAAGGGAACATCATGTCCAAGGCCTACCACCCCCTTGGAGAGATGATTGAGATATCAACCCCTCAATTGGTTGATAGTTATCACACCCGACCAATCATGGTGATTGAGGTATCAACCCCTCAATTGGTTGATGGTTGTCTTACCCTACCATCCATGGAGATTGAGGTATCAACCCCTCAATTTGTCTAATGGTTGTCTTACCCTACTATCCATGGTAATTGAGGTATCAACCCCTCAATTGGTTGATGATTGTCTCACCCTACCATTCATGGTGATTGAGGCATAGCATCCCCTCAACAAGGTGAGGTCAACTTGCAACACTATAGATACTATTCTTGAAAACAACACTTATATACCTTCTATTCATCATCATAAAGTCATGAAGTCATAGGTCATTCAATGCATCATCAATAGCTCAAGAACCCTAAACCAGACATCTTATCAAGAACTGGGTGGGTGTGTAGTGCCAGTGTAAAACCATGTAATTCAAGAGTGAAAATCATGCAAGAAAACTTAAATTAACTCAATCTACCAACACTTGGTAATACCACAATGAAAAATATATTAAAACCCTGCATCAGAACTCATCATATATCTTAGATTCATAGCTCAAAACATACTTAGACAGTCACATTTTAATGAAACCCCAACATAGTTCTTAGTTAAATTCATAATATGAAGACCCATAAGTAAATCAACTAATAAACGTGCAATTTATGTAAAAAGGAAGATTGGGCACCATGGGTGAAAGGACCCAAAGATTGAAACCCAGATACCTCAACTTTGGAGAATTCCTTGATGAAGATTGAGATGAGAACTTGACACTTGATTGAATTTCCTTGAATCGGGAAATGAGTTTAGAACCCTTGATTTTGAGTGAAATATTAGCCTAAGTGTTTGAGAGAGTATTGGGGAATGCCTTGTATGATATGAAGGTGAAACATGGTAAAGAATAGGTATTTTTACACATAGGAAGACTTAGTCCCAAGACCCAAAAGCCTTCGATTGAGATAAAAAGAACTAATAAAAAAATACATAGAGGTATGCCCCAGCTGCATCGCGCCAGGGGCGTGAAAACCTCTCTGGAAATTACATTTTGGGAATTTTGAATTTTGATATGGTTTCTATAAAATTTGGGTTAGATCCATTTCTCACTTAATTTTTTCCCCTAATGAAGAATATAAAGTCAGATTTTTTATATCAAGCACAGATTTTAAGATATATGAAAATTACAATTTCAGACACTTCTAAGGCATATTTTCGGGCGATTTTTCTGGTCGTTTCAAGTAGAATGTTTAAGCCTGATATGGTAGCAATTAAATAGTGGATGAAGCTCTTATCATCAAAGAAATGCTTGGAAATAGACTAGGAAAATCCAAAACTACACAAATACTTGGCCTAGCACAACTGCTCGAGTACATCTGAGACAAAGATCGCCAATAAGTTAGTAGTAGTGTAGATCATGAGGTATTGCAACACATTCTATTCAATAGAGAACAAATCAGCTACAACATAGCTAATGTAATCCCAAAAGTAGAGTCTAGAGAGGGTAAAAGATATGCAAACCTTACCTCTACCACGTAGAGATAGAGAAGTTGTTTCCGACGAACCCTCTGCTCAAATAAAACATAAATAGCAATGTGTTGCAAGAGAGTCAAATTTTCAAATTGCTGTTTATCACTATTGACCATATACAAAAAAGACTTTTTACCTGTCATATATGTAGAAAAGACTTTTTACCTGTTAATCTGCTAGCAATATAAAAATCTTTCTCATGAGTGCACAAAATGAGGTTTTAGGGTTACTCTTTAATGAGTTATATCGAAAAATGTTCACATGGGGAATCTACATAGATGTATTCATTGAGTACATGTAATATCGATGAACTTTTTTACGGTAAAACTATTTGTTAAGTAATTGTTACTATGATTAACAAACTTATTGGAGGACAAGGTCGACGATCAGGTTATACTGTAGAGGGAGTTTGTGGGATACAACTCCAAAGGCAGTCTTTGTTGGTGAAATGTCACCTTCATTGTACTGAAGGACTAGCGGTCCATTTGGTGTCATCTGATGTAGTATAAAAAGATCATGTCCAAGGAACAAACACAACTTTTGAAAGATATACAAAGTGAATATTCATCTTGTTCTAAAAGTTCTTAGCATCTACATTCAAGATACCTGATAGAAGAAGTTTATAGCTACCTTTTATGTATGTTTTTGTGTTATGTTGTAACATTGTAAGATCACTTCCTAGTCTATTATGGGAAGTTTATCATTGTTATGTGTTTTGGTTGATGGGTGTAGATCTCTTGGCATGTCTAGGCCTTGAGGTGTTATAGAGAGTAGTCTAACTTCATCCAGTAAGTCAGAGTGTCGACTAGTGTTTGTTTTACAAAACGACCCAAAAAAGTGCTAGAGCGTGTCTAGGCCTTGAGGTGTTATGCTACCTATTGAAAAGACTATGTTGTATGGTAGGGGTATTGGTAACACTCTTGAAAAAGGTTATACGGTAAGGGAAGTGTAGGCCATTTGGCCCATTTCATTAAGATTGGTAAAAAAAGTTCGAGTATGTATTCCATAGTGAGTTTACATTCCTTGACTATGATTTACAAGCATGTTGTACTTCAGGCATTGATCATGCATGTCATATTAATGTTATACCTATCCTATGTTTATAATTATGCATTTCGATTATGTTGCCTATTCCTTACTAACATTGCATCCTACATACTTACTACATTCAAATACACTAATGCATACTCTATACCAACATGATGTTACCATATAGGAACTGGAGGTCCGTTTAATCATCCTCCTCCTCCACGTGGCTAGTGGTACCTATTCAAGTTAGTTGGTGTGTCCTCCATTCCTAGGACAATGTCTTTGATCTTATGCTATGTCTTGAGACTCTCTCTTCCTTTGATGCATGCTTTGATTATGAGGGTGAGCTCGGTTGCTTGTCTTAGCCCCCCCTAAGAATCTATATAGTAGAGGTGTTTTTGGACATGATGTGTAATTATGCTATGAACCTTGACTCTCTTGTCACTTTATTTCTATATTATAAAAGTTCTCCCTTAGTCCCTTTCCCTTATTTCTATTCTTTCAACGCTATTTAATTACTTCTGTGACCAAGAATGTGTAATGATATGCTAAGAGGTTTGTTTGGGGTTCCTTCGAGTTCCTCATTCGCTAGTAATGACTAGGTCCTAGTTCTGGGTCATGACAAAGATGGTATCTGAGCACTTGGTTGTTAGATCCTCGGAGTTCAACACACCACATTGATTAGAGTCTTATTCATGATTGTGTTGTGCACCACGACTATGAGTAGGAGGCTATGAGATGTTTTAGGAAACATTTCCCTTCTTCATGTTCTGAGTTGTGCTATAGAGTTGAAGTAAGTTTTTCCCCCTAACAATTGTTCTTTGCCATGCTAGATCATGACTAACACAAGAGGAAGAAGAGCCCACACTCCCGAGGAATAACCGGCTCATGTTGAGCTATGGATCCTCTCACTTTGCTAGCTTATGCTATGACCCATCACGTTAATCGAGGGGCCCAAGCCCCTCATGCTCCTACCCTGAGATTTAGGGTGAGAGACTTTATGAGGATGAACCCACTAGTGTTCTATGGGTCAAAGATGGATGAGGATCAACAAGAGTTTATTGATGAGATTTATAAGGTATTGGCCATCATGAGTGATAGATCGAAAGACAAGCAGAGTTGGCAACTTACCAACTCAAGGGAGTAGCACAAATATGGTTTACTCATTGAAAGGAGGGGAAGGGAAACAATAATGTGGTTTTATGGGAGGAGTTTAAGGCGACTTTTCTTAATTAGTTCTTCCCTCTTGAGCATAGGGAGGCCATGATGGTATATTTCATGAATTCAAAACAAGGGTCAATGAGCATGAGTGAGTATGCCCTCAAGTTCAACCACTTCTTTAAATATGCTCATCACTTGGTTGCCAACCCAAGGGACAGAATGAACAAGTTCGTGATGGGTGTCTTCGATTTGGTGAGTGAAGAATGTCGATCCTCTATGTTGATTAGTGACATTGATTTGTCCCGCTTGATGACTAATGTCAAACAAATGGAGGGGGAGAAGTTGAGGAAAAGAAGCGATAATGAGTCCAAGAGGGCTCGATTGGATAGCAGCTCCCAAGGTTTAGAGTCCGATAATGCTCCAAGCAATAGGTTTGCTCAGAATGGAGTGTCAAGTCCAAGGTCCCAAGGAGATGATACAGTGACTCATCCTAGATGCCCAAAATGTGGGAGGAAACATGGTGGTACATGTTGGAGGAACACAGGTGCATGCTTTGGGTGTGGCGAAATGGGCACAAAATCCCAGATTGCCAATATGCTCAAAATAATGGTAAAGGTGGTGATGTTGATCAAGGGGGTGCTCCAAGACGTAATCGGTTCTATGCTCTTCAAGGGAGGCAAGGAGGGGATGAGTTGGCCGATGATGCTACCGGTATGTTAAGGGTTCTCTTGATTGTTTTTCTGCATGCTTTGATAGTTTTGGGAGTCGCTATTCCTTTAATTATCCCTTTTTGTTTATAGAAAGGTCTAGGGGTTTCCCATATTCTTGTTGCATAGAGTCTTATCTTTTGATCTTGGTTGGACTTAGCTTGATCAGTTGGAGGTCTTGGGGTGGTTTGACTACTTGCATATCATGCTTCCAATGAGTGCAGTACCCATAAAGTTGTAATGTGATAAAGTTGTAATGTGATGGTTAAGGATGGACGATCTATTTGGTTAGCTACAATGGGCTAGTCACTTCTTTAAGATTAATTTATTGGTTCTGGTTTTGTTCACCAAGTGAGGATGAGGGTAGGTAATATCTCTAAGTGTCCTCCCGGACTAGGAGTGTATATTTTGAGTATTGGTGAAGTTGTTTAATTGACGTATGTGTTTATGGCTTTCATGAATAGGGTCTTAAAACCCTACCTTGATGTGTTTGAGGTGCCCTCTAATGGTGAAGCATTGATTTATTTAGAGCTTGTGAACCTTTTGGGTGTAGGGTTGCAAGTCTTGTGGATGAGAGGTTGTTTGGTAAATATGATAGGTGTGAATTGAGGATAACAGGAAAGTGGTTAGAAACCCTTAGGGATTATGATAGGATTGTGCATCAATGCCTCAGTAAGGCTAATGTTGTGATCGATGCACTAAATAGCGTGCCTATGGGTAGCCTAGCATATATTGATATTGGTGGCAATGAGGTAACTGAAGAGGTCCATCGGTTGGCTAGAATGGGGGTTAGGATAGAGGAAGTTAAGTGTGGTGGTGTAGGGTTATTGATGGCTTCAAATCTTCTTTGGCTAAAGAGATCTAGATGAAGCAAGGCCTTGATTCCATCCTATTAGAGTTGTAGGCTTTGGGTGAAAGATGGTAGAGTTAGAGATTTTGGGTGAAAGATGGTGGTTTATGGTACCAAGTGGATTATGTTTGTTTAAGGTTGACAATTAGGTTAAAGTTTGTAGGTCCTTATAAGATTTGGAGGAGAAATTGGTACGGTTGCATAAGGATTGGAATTTCCTAAGGGTTTGTATATGGTTCATCCGATCTTCATGCTTCTAGGTTGAGGGGATGTGTTTGTGACTCTAGTGTTATAGAACTCTCTGAGGTTGTGGGTGTTGTGGAGGATAAGTTGACTTACGAGGAGGCCCGGTGGAGAAGTTGTGTAAATATGAGTAAAGATTGATTAATAAGGGTGTGGTATTTGTCAAGGTCCTTTTAAGAATCATAATGTCAAAGGTGTCTCTCGGGGAATTTGAGCTGGCATGGAGAAGCAATATCCATACCTCTTTCACTCTATTTAAGCCTAATATATCAACTAATTCTTTCATGTGATTTCAAGTCTTAAGTTCAACCCTCATGTCATTGCATGCATTCATGATTAAATTGACAAGTTCATGATGATTTAACACTTATGTTCAGATTTTTGAAATGAAGTTTAGGTGCATTTTTGCATCCTTGTGTGGGATGAAGTTATCTTGTTTATGTCTCTTGTATACCTTTTTGGGACATTCGGGGACGAATGTTACCAAGGAAGAGATATTGAAATGACTCCAAAAAGTGTCGAAAAATGAGCCCCGGAAGTGCAAGGAATTGTAATTTTCATATATCTCAAATCCGTATGTGATATCAAAAATCTAACTTCATATTCTTGTTTAGGGAGAAAAATGGAGTGGGAAATGTGTCTAAACCCGATTTTTGAGAAACCGTAGCAAATTTCAAACGGCACCCTATAGCATTACTTTTTGTATAGATTTTCATGTTCGGTCCAAAACTGTTTTGTCTTGAGCCTAAGTGTTCCCATGCGTGAAAATACCTGTACTCAGTGATATTTTACCTTCATATCATACAATACATTCTCTAATACTCACTCAAACACTTAGACTTATAATTCTCTTAAAATTCAAGTGCCAAAACTCTTTCTAGATCTTAAGGACTGCACTCAAGCTTCAAGTCTCTATCTCCAGTCTTCATCAAGCGATTCTCCAAAGCTAAGGTATGTGGGTTTCTTACATGGGTTCCTTTCACCTATGATGCCCAAGCTTCTTTTTACCTAAAATTGCATGATTTAAAATTGATTTACTCATGGGTCTTTATGAATTTCACTGCACCCCAACTTCGCCGTCAGCACTTCCTAGATTCCGATGCCAACACTCTAGATTCTGCCAATTTATGGTACTTTTTAGCGACACCTAGTTCCAATTTCAATCAAAATCTTTTAAGAGACAACACTATTCAGGTGATATCTTCCATATACATTTCTTGTTAAAAAATTTTCCATCGCTTGTTTCCGCTTGTCTCAGTTCTGCCATTTCTAAATAGTTTGTGAATTTCTGGTCATTGTTTATCTCCAATTGTTCACATAAACTTTCTCCTAGACCCAATTTGTTTATATAATATAATAATAATTCATACAATTGTTCTTAATAGTTACATATACAATAATCTTTACTGTTCTTAGATGTAATTTTTTACTGTTCTTGATTGTTGTCTTGAATGGAATATTGATTGTTCTTGGGTGCCTATTGTGACAGTTCTTGACTACCTATTGATAGCATTATTTCACAATTTTGGTGATTGTTCGTGAATGTTTGTTGATAGCATTGTTCCATAATTTTATTGTTGCTGTATATTGTTGTATATTATTATATATTATTGTATATTGTCGTATACATATTACTTAGCATACTGTGTGTTGGAAAAATTACTTTGCATATTGTTGTTGTATTGTTGCATAGTACTGTTTGTGGGCAGTATGCTGGTATTATTTAGTATCCTTGTTTATAAAATTGCAAGTGTATTGTACTGTTATTCTTTATTGTTACCTGCACTTGTTTGTAGGGATTATCAGTTTTGTAGTTTAGTGGCGTCAGAAGATAATGGTGAAATAGGGTCATGTCGTCGGTCAGGATCGCAAATAAGGGGTAGGGGTGGCAAGAGGGTCACAAGCTTGTTTAAGTTAAGGATAGCATCGTGGAATATAAGGTCACTACCAGGGAAGTCCATAGAATTAGTAAAATGTTTTAAAAGGAGACATATTAATATTGCATATGTCTAGGAGACCAGATGGGTAGGCACCAAAGCACGGGATGTGGATGGGTTTAAGCTGTGGTACTAAGGTTGTTCTAGGGATAGAAATAGGGTAGGTATCCTAGTAGATGAGAATCTTAGGGATTATGTGGTTGAGGTTAGGAGGGTTAATTATAGGATGATGTTTATCAAACTTGTGGTTGGTAGACATGTAGTAAATGTAGTTAGTGCTTATGCGCCCCAAGTAGGCCTAGATGGAGAAGTCAAAAGGCTCTTTTGGGAGGATCTAGATGAGGTTGTGCGAGGCATACTGGAGACAAAAAAAATCTTCATTAAGGGTGACCTTAATGGGCATATCGGGGCAACTACTAGTGGGATTGAAGATGTTCATGGAGGTTTGGTTTTGGGGAGAGGAATGGAAGTGTGACGTCACTCTTGGATTTTGCCAAAGGCTTTGAGTTAGTGATTGATAATTTGTGTTTCCCAAAGAGGGAAAACCACTTGATTACCTTCCGTAGTATGGTAGCTAAGACTCAAATAGATTACCTATTTCTCCAAAAGGGCGATAGAACTCTATGTAAGAATTGCAAGGTTATTCCGAGTGAAAATGTTTCTAATCAACATAGGCTTTTAGTCATGGATGTGGAGTTCAAGAGAGAAAAGTAAAAGAAAGTCATGTATGCCCAACCTAAGATTAGATAGGGAGGCCTTACTCTTGCCCTTTTTTCGCAAGATGGAAGAAAAGTTGAGAAACTTAGATGCATGGAGCAGTGAAGGTAATGTGAACAATATGTGGGACACGACTGCTAGTTACATAAGAAAAGTAGCTACCGATGTACTTGGGGTTTCGAGAGGGACCTTTGGTGGACATCAGGGTGATTGGTGGTGGAATGATGAAGTTCAGGAAAAAGTGAAAGATAAGAAGGTCGCTTACACAGAGTGGTTAGAGTGTAGGGATAAAGATGAAAAGCAAAAGCTTAAGGTAATCTATAAGATGGCCAAGTCAAAAGCGAAGATGGCGGTGACGAAGGCTAAGTCAGCAACATTTGAGCGCCTTTGTGAGGAGCTTAGTGATTAAGGCGAGCACAAGAGATTGTATAGGCTCGCTAAGATAAGAGAAAAGAAGGGGCAGGATCTTCGATAGGTATAAAGAAAGGGACGTCTTATGCTACCTATCAAAAAGACTATGTCATACGATAGGGATATTGGTAACACTCTCCAAAAAGGTTATATCGTAAGGCGAGTGGGGGTCATTTGAACCATTTCTTGAAGGTAGGTAAAAAAGGTTAAAGTATGTATTCCATATTGAATTTAAATTCCTTGATCATGATTTACAAGCATGTTTTACTTCAAACATTGATATGCATGCCATATTGATGTTATACCTATCCTTTGTTTATAATTACGCATTTCGATTATGTTACCTATTCCTTGCTAGCATTCCATCCTATATACTTAGTACATTCAAATGTACTAACACATACTCTATGCCTACATGATGTTAACATGTAGGAACTGGAGATCCATTTGGTCATTATCCTCCCTTACATGGCTAGTGGTATCTATTCAAGTTAGTTGGTGAGTCCTCCATTCCGAGGACAATGTCTTTGATCTTATACTATGTCTTGAGATTCTCTCTTCCTTTGATGTATGCTTTGATTATAAGGGTGAGCCCGATTGCTTGTCTTGGCCCCAACCAAGTATCTATGTAGTATAGGTGTTGTTGGATATGATGTGTAATTATGGTATGAACCTTGACTCTCTTGTCACTTGATTTCTATATTATGAAAGTTTTGCCTTAGTCCCCTACCCTTATTTCTATTCTTTAAATGCTATTTAATTGCTTTTGTGACCAAGGATATGTAATGATATGCTAAGAGGCTTGTTTGGGGTTCCTTCAGGTTCCCCATTCGCTGTTCACGACTAGACCCTAGGTTCTGGTCGTGACATTTTGGTTACTCATAATTTGTAATAGGGGTTGCAAGTGGGAATGGTGAAGAAGTGAGGTAAATAAACTGTATGTATTGTCTTTGATTACTTAGCTCATTCATTTAGTAGATTTTAGGTGTTGGAAATCCAGTTGGACAGGTCATGGTTGTTCCTCTCTTGAGCGAGGATTTTTCCCATGTTAAATCTTTATGTTAAGTTCCTTGTTGTTCTTCTTTATTTAGTTTTGTGTTTGTATCACCTCAAAGGACCTGGTCCCTTACTATTATGGATGTATATTTTCTCAACAAGTGATATCAAAGCAAGGTTCGCTAAGTTTACACCTAGAGATTGTCTGAAGATATGGCTACTCCACTTCCTCTAAAAGAAGGACAATCATCCACCAGACCTCTGAGATTCAATGGTTAGTTTTCTGGATGGTGGAAGAATCATATGTACGACTTCCTTATGGCTGACGATTATGAGTTATGGGCAATTGTGCTTGATGGATCATATATTCCTACAATAGAAGTTAAGGAGGGTGAGACAACCAAGTTGGTTCCAAAAACCAGGCAACAATACTATGAGGTAGATCGAAAGAAGATAAAAGGAACTATAAAGCACAAAAACTGATTGTCTGTGGCATTTGAGCTGAGGAATACTGTTAGGACTCAATCCTAGGGCCTAGACGTGACATGGTGAATGAGAAACCCGAAGGAACCCCAGAAAGTTCTCTTAACATATCAATTATACATCCTTGGTCGTGGAAGAAAAATATTAACAATAAGAGATAATAAAAAGGGAAGCGATACTAAGGGAAGTCTTTGATAATCAGAAAAGCGTAAGAGAGTCAAGCTTATAGAATAATTACATCTTAATATCTAAAAATACCTCTAACATAGAAGGAGCAGGGGCCAAGATACTTTCTAGGCTCACCCTCATAGTATCAAGTGTTCAACATAAAGAGATATATGACAGTAAGAGTAGCATAGATAGTGTCATCGCACTTGAGGAATCACAAAAGCTTATCTTATGAAATACCAATACTAGACATATGGAGGATGGTCGAGAGGTGCTCCGGTTCCTACATGGTAACATATGCTGGCATAGAGTATGGGTTAGTACATTTGAATGTACTAAGTATGTAGGATACAATGCAACAAGACATAAGCCAGCATAGTCATAATGCATAATCATAAACAATAGATAAGTATAATATCAATATGGCATGCATGATCAATGATTGAAGTAAAACATGCTTGTAAATCATATAACTTGCAAAATATATAATGTATGTGTAGTAAGAGACAATAACGAACATAGACCAAGCGAACTACTACTTGGAATCTATGGCATGTCACTCCCTTGTAAGGTGATTGAGGTATCTACCTCTCAACATGGTGATTGGGCATGTAACCCTCAACAAGGTGGTCGAGGTATCCACCCCTCAACATAGTGGTATGGGCATGTCACCCCCCAATAAGGTGTTTGAGATATTGACCCTCAACATGGTGGTATGGGCGTGTCACCCCCCAACAAGGTGGTCGAGGTATCCACCCCTCAACATGGTGGTATAGGTATGTCACACCCAAACAGGGTGATTGAGGCATGTCACCCCCTCAACAAAGGTGTGGTATACTTGCAACACTATAGATACTTCTCATGAATTAAATGCATACATATAAGCTTTTAATCATCATAAAGTCATTTGACTTATAGACCATGTAATAGATCATCAATAACTTGAGAATCCTTGTCAAGACATTTTATCAAACACATGATGGGTTCATGATTCTAGTTCAAAATCATACAATTCATGAGTGAAATCATATAAGAAAACTCAATGTAAATCAACCCACCAGCATATAGTAAAACCCTTATGTAGGATACCTTGAAATCTATCATCAAATCTCATAATAGATCACAATTTCATAGCTCACAACATACATAGTCTTAATAGACAAAACTAATTCATAGCATAAGCTTGATATATATAGATATGCATAATCGATCAACATTTCATAAAACTCAAACATAATTTATAATCAAAATCCATAATTAGAGATACCCATAGATGATACAACTTGAAAACATGTAATTTTCATAGAAAAGGGAGATTGGGCTCCAAAGGTGAAAGCAAACAATGGATGAAACTCAAATACCTCAAACTTGGGTTTTCCTTGAGTTGAGCTTGAAGAGAACTTGGAGCTTCAAGAGAATCCTTGAGTTCCAAAGTTAGGCTTGAAGTCCTTGGAATTTGAATGAGATATTTGGTTAAGTCTTAGAAAGGGTTTTGAGAGGGTCTTGAGTGATGTAGAGTTGAAAAATAACTAAGTATAGGTGTTTTCATGCATAAGTGTGCATGGGGCTATGACCCAATACCCTTTGGCTGAAATCGAAAACTACGAAAAAAGTTGAAACTGGTCCGCATCTAGTCCGCGACACAGACCTATTACAAAGGACAATTTAACACTGATCTGTGCCCCTAGAGCGTCGCGGCCAAGGAGGCGGATAGATACTGAATAAGCAAAATTTGTAAAAATTATTCTTTACTGAGGATCTTCTAAAATCTGGGTTATACTCATTTCTCACTTAATTTTGACCTTGATCGAGAATATGAAGTCGAATTTTTGATATCACACATGAATTTTGAGATATATAGAAATTACAATTATGGGCATTTTCAAAGCACATTTTAGGGCATTTGAAATACAATAAGATATCAACTTGTGAATCTACAAAAGAGATATGGGATTGCCTAAAACATTCTCATGAAAGAACTTAGCAGGTAAAAGAATCCAAAGTGGATATGTTTTACCTCTCAGTATGAAGATTTGATAATGATGGAGGGAGAATATATAATGATATGCATGCCAAGTTCACACCCATAACCAATGAGCTGAAGCATTTGGGTGAACCTATAAGTCAGAGTAAGCAAGTGCGAAAGATTCCCAAGGTACTTCAAAAATCTTGGTAAAGCAAGGTTGATGCCATACGAAAGCTAAGGACCTGAAAACATCGACTAAGGATGTGCTCATTAGTAACATTCAAACACATGAGTTGAACAAGCAACATGACACTGTCAAGAGAGAAGACAAGAAGGACAAGTCCTTGGTCTTGAAATCTACTCATATTGATGTAGAAATTGATGGTTTTGGATATTTTTTATCTCACCAAAAAATTCGAAAAGATCATACACATAGAACCTAGGTTCACAAGGAAAGGAAATACTTGTAGACTTTCGAGCAATATGGAATTATGTCATGGGTGTGGAAAGCTTGGACACTATGTTAGAGAGTGTCCTTAAGGCAAGAATGACTACAAAGGCAATTCCAAGTTTGGAAAAGATAAGAGGAAGGACCAGGTTCCAGAAAAAATTCTAAGGAAGGTTGCAGTTGTCAGGAGAGTAATGAAGGCTCTAGGGGTATGAGATAGTCCTTCTAGTTTCTATGAGGATACTAAATAGCCTAAAGACTTATCTATGTTAGCTGTGAAAGATGAGGATGAGATCTTTGACAACCTCTTTGCATTCGTGGCTCAGTCTAGTGATGAAAAATTGGAAGAGGTAACACTGCTTGATCTATAAGAAAATTTAGATCTTTTATTCTACTTAGAAATTTAAAGAGCTTGCTTGTGTTCTCATTAATTCTATTTTCAACTGACTATTGAAAAAGATTTGTTGAACAATAATTTTGATGTCTCTAAAGAAGAAAAAACTATTTTAACAGATCAAGTATCTGACTTGAAAGTGAAAGTTTTGGCTAGAAGCTGAGCAAAAATGAGCTTTGGAACTTGATGGAAAGTAATCTAGACCTTATGTAAACTAAAAAGGTAAAATCAGTGAAATAAACTTATCCTAGAGGAGAAGCTGAAAGACTCTGTTGAAGTTGATGCTTTCCTTAGAAAGGAATGTTATGTTGGAGAAGGACCTGGTCAAGGTCAATAATGATCTAAACAAGTCCTTGAAATGGACCACTTCATCCAAGCTATTGGGGGAGATGAAAAACCATAGGGGACATGAAAAATGGGGACTAAGATATGTGAACAAAATTTATTCCCCTTATAATACCCATAGCAATTATGTTTTTACGGCTAATAATCTACTGTACTTACACTATGGCAGAAATGGTCATCTAAAAAACAACTGTGAGGTCCTTAAAAGGACTCTAAAAAACCAACATTCTGATTACTCTGGAAATAAGAAAGTAAATAAGGGACCAGATCCCAAATTCAAAAAAGTAATAGACAACTACCTGCTTGGGCCAAGAAAAATCTGATAGTGCCTTTGTCTCCTTTCGAAAACTAACAAACAAGCTTTGTGTAGGAATAGTCTGGGGGGAGCAGTCAATTCTAATTCATGGATATTGGATGCTCCAAGTGTATGAATGGAAGGAATAAAAATTTCCTTTCCTTGAAAGAAGTCTTAGATGGCATTGTGTCTTTATGTGATGGCAAGAAAGGGTATGTTATGGGAATTGGCAAAATTGGAAAATCCTTTGAGAAAGCTATTGAAGATGTGCACTATGTTCATGGTCTGAAGTACAACCTTCTTAGCATATCTCAAATTTGTGACAAAGGGAACGAGGTGAAGTTCTTATTCAACAAGTGCATTGTAACTAACTTGTTGACTAACGAAGCAAACCACACAGCCAAAAGGAGTAGAAATATGTATGTGGCTAATCTCAAAACTACCAAGGAAGATATTCTTACTTGTCTCAAAGTTTAGGATGAATCAAGTGATCAGTGGAATAGAAGATTGGGTCATGTTAGTTTATCTTTGTTAGACAAACTGGTTTTCAAGACCTAGTTCGAGGACTACTAAAGATCCACTTCAACAATGTCAAAGTTTGGTGCAACCTATGCAAGAGGGAAGCAGTCAAGGAGATCCTTCAAATCCAAAAATGAGGTCAGTACCTCCAGGCCTATTGAACTATTTCATATTGATCTCTTGTCATGGTGGAAAGAAGTACATTTTGGTGTTGTTGATGATTATTCAAGATACACATGGGTGATGTTTTTGAGGTCTAAGACAAAACAATTGAGTTAGTGATAGCTCTCAGCAATAAAGTTTAAAATCCATTTGGAAGCATGGTAACAGGGATCAGGTCTGATCATGGAACAAAATTTGAGAATTCCAAGCTTGATGGATTTTGTGTTGATGAAGGAATCCACCACAATTTTTCAGCTCCTGTTAGGACTCCTCAACAAAATGGAGTTGTGGAAAGGCAAAACATAACTTTAGTGGAAATTTGAAGGACAATGTTGATTGAATTTGGTCTTGCCAAAATTTTATGGGTTGAAGCTGTCAACACTACTTGTTATGTGACAAATAGATGTCTGATCAGGTCTCTTAAGAACAAGACACCTTATGAACTCTTGTTTAGAAGGAAACCTAGTATCACTCATTTGCTTACCTTTGGAAAGGGTGTTTTTGTTGGATACTCTACAAGTAGCAAATTTTTATAGAGTATTCAATAAAAAGACCCTCTGTATTGAAGAAAGTGCGCATGTTATCTTTGACGAATCTTGAAATCTTGACAACCTGGGTGATAAAGATTATTCTAATCTAGAAGGATTGATTCAACTTCAAAGAGACAGCCTAATCAATGATCCCTCAACTGAAATTTCTTCCAAGAGATATGAATGAAGGTGAAGATGCTAATAGGGAGCTCACAGATGGACCTGGTACATCATCCAGAGAACACAAAGAAGTTGATGATGAATATGATTAAGAAATGAACACTGTTCAATCGGATGAAAAAGGTAGTCCTGATGCAACAGGTAGTTAGAGTCAACCTATAGAAAGGGTAAGCAGATAGAAGCATCAGTCATCTCATCTAATCTGCAATACAGTCTCTCCCTTGGACTCTAGAATACAAACCAGGTCCAAAACCAGAAATCTCATGTTGTTTGCAGCGTTTCATTCTTCTATTGCACCCAAAAGTGACAAGGAAGCTCTTAAGGATTTAGATTGGGTGAATTCCATGAAAGAGAAGTTGCTTCAATTTTAGATAAGCAACGTTTGGCATCCGATCCTAAGGCCCTCTGATAGATCTGTGATAGGGACCAGGTAGGTGTTCCAACATAAATTAAATGAGAATAACACCATTACAAGAGAACAAAGCACATCGATGATTTCTAAAAAAGTATTAGATGATGGATGATAAACCCATTGATACTCCTATGAGGACCAGTTCGAAATTAGCTACTGATGAACCTAGTCCTAAGGTGAATTAGACCATGTACAAGGGATTATAGAACATCTCCATTGGGGTTTTGAAAGATACAATTCTCTTGATGTGTGATAACACTAGTGCTCTAAACATGGCCAAAAATCCTGTCCAAAATAAGAGAACAAAGCACATCGATGTTAGACATCACTTTCTCAAGGACCAAGTTTAGAAAGGGTATATTTTTATGAAATTTTGCAGCACTGCGGATCAAAGTGCAGATACTTTCATCAAGCCACTTTGCAAGGATTAGTTTGAGCATAACAGAATGAGACTTGGCTTAATCAAACAGAAGAACTCTAAGCCTTTATGATATTGATATTCTCCTTGTCCTTGCCTAAAATTCCTATGCAGGTATCTGAGTATTTATTCACAATAATTTCAATTCTTATATGTACATTATAGGTTTGCATGATCGACAATCCTATTATAACTAGAGATTAAACATTGAAAGAGGTTTACTTAAGTGTCTGATTCATCAGGGACCTAGTTCATAACGAGGTTAGTATTCCTTGCTTAGCATTGTAACATTTATGAGAATGTTTAGAACTAGTCACATCAATTCAAGTTTCCTAAATCAATGTTCTTTTGACCAAGTCCCCAAAGCGACACGACCAATGACGAACCGGGCGCCTCTTTTCCCCCATTATTAAGTACCTTAAATCCTTAGCCATTTCTCTCATCTTTTTGCTTCAAAATGCCAAAGTTTTCTCTTTTTTGCAATGATTTCTTAACATTTCTCTTGTCTTCTCTTGTAACAATGTCTCAATCTCCTCCATTCTCTAAAAAACACATGTCCTCTGCTAACGAGATAGACTTGTGCTGCAAAATTGATACTTCACTTTCCACACCCATTAATACCCCTCTCAAACCTGAGGAGTTGCACTCTATGACCCACGTTGTTTCCCTTTCTTCTCCCTCATGTCAATACCCAAGCCTAGGGCCTAGACGCGACACGGCATAGAGGGAACCTGAAGGAACCCCAAGCAATCCTTATAAATCATCCTTACACATCCTTAGTCACAAAAGCAATAAATCAAGCATTCAAAGATTAAAGAATGGGGAAAACGGGGCTAAAGGAAAAGCTTGCACAATATAATAGTCAAAAGACAAGAGCTAAACTCATACCACAGATACAAAACATGTCCAACAAACACCTCTACTACGTAGATAAGAGGGGGGCCAAGACAAAGTAACCAGGCTCACTCTCATAGTCAAACAAATAATTACGATAAATGTCTCAATACATAATAGAAGGAACATAGACTAGGTACCCGAATTGGAGGACTCATCAACTAGCTTGAATAGCACCGAACTAGCCACATGGAGGAGGATGATCAACTTGGGCACAGGTTCCTATATGGTGACATTATGTAGGCATAGCGTATGTATTAGTACGTTTGAATGTACTAAGTATGTAGGATGTAATGTAAATAAGAAGTAAGCATCATAATCAAAAATGCATATCAATAGGAAATAGGCATAATGTAACAATATGGCATGCATGATCAATGCATAAGTAAAACATACTTTAGTAGTTCGTGCTCATATAGGATATCATATGTGAAAAAGAGACCAAGCTAGTTATTCAAGGTATAAACCCCTTCGTGGTTGTGTGGTATGAACCCCTCACATGATTTATGGTAAGCACACCTTGCCAACATTGTGACAAAGTATAAACCCCTTGCATAGTTGATGAGTATAAACCCTCAACATAGTTACCCAGGCTCTTGTCCCCCGGGATCGGGTATGGTCTAATGCAACATTTTATATAGAGTATATCATATACATAAGCTTATTTCATTATTATAACATCATTCACATCATATCTCATGCTTTGGACCTACATTTCCTCAAGAAACCCTAGCTGGACATTTTATAAAACACTTTGACGGTGTGTAATGGGGGTAAAAGACCATGAAATTTAGAGATAAAATAATGCAAGAAAATATGTTGTAAAACCATAAATCAACAACTTGAAATAACCCCAAGACATTCACATCAAAGCCCCTTATCAAATCCAACATTAGATCCAAGATTTAGAGCTCAAAACATGCTAAAACATCATGAACTCAAATCACTGTGCAGTAAATTTCTTAATATACAAGAGCCACATATAAAATCAACCTTAAATCATGCAATATTAGTAAAAGCATACTTAGGCACCATGGGTAAAAGGTCCCAATAGTTCAAAATCACATACCTTAGCTTTGGAGAAGTTGTTGGTGAAGATTCAAATTGAGGCTTGAAGCTTGAAAGAAATCCTTAATTTTAGATGAGGCTTTTGAGGCTTGAATTTTGGAGTGAAAATATGGCTAATTATTTTGGTGAGTACTGGAAAATGTTTAGGATGATATGAGGGTAAAATAAGGCTAAGTATAGGTAAAAATACGTTTGGGAACAATTATGCCAAGACCCCAAAGCCTTGGACCGAGATAAAATCATTGGCAACAAAATAAAAGGTTCGCAAAGCGGACCTATTGCGGAGGTCAAACTAATACATGTGCGCGACAGATGCGCGTCACGGTGCTGTCACGGATGGTCTTTGGAAATCAAAATTTTGGAAAATTGAAATTGTGATTAGATTTCTCTAAATTTGGGATTAGACCCTTTTCCCACTAATTTTGATCCCTTGAACAAGAATATGACATCAAATTTTTGATATCTCGCTCGGATTTTGAGATATATGGAATTTAAAATTTTTGGCATTTCAAGGCACATTTTTGGGCACTTTTTGGGGTCTTTACAATATCTCCCCCATGGCAACATTCGTCCCCCAAATGTAAAAGAGATGTACAAGACAAGAGTGATCATCAACAAATCAGCCCCAACAAGAATTCAATATAAATTGTAAAACACCACTTTCAAATTCTCAACATAAGTGTAAAATCATCATAAATTTACCAACTTAAATATGAATACATATGAATGAAATAGGGGCTGAAAATGAGACTTGAAATCATATAGGGGACTTAAGATTAGTATCTTAGGGTTGAGTGAAGTGGAAAAGATAAGGATACTGCCTTTGCATTCCGCTTCGGCCTCCCATGTAGCACTTTCAACTTGTTGGTTCCTCCAAAGGACCATAACGAATGCCACCTCTTTGTTCCTCAATCTTTTTACTTGGCTATCCAAGATTTGAATTGGAACCTCCTCATAAGTCAAGTATCCCCTACAACACCCACAACAGCAAGAGACACAATGGCATATCACCAATATATTTTCTCAATATAGAGACATGGAACACCAGATGAACCAAATTCATTTCACTAGACAACCTCAACTCATAAGTTACCTTGCCAACCCCTCTTTATCACCTCATAAGGACCAATATACCTTGGGCTCAACTTCCCTTTTTTTACCAAAACGGACCACACCTTTCATTGGAGAAACCTCAAATAAACCCAATAACCCACTTTGAATTCAAGGTCTCTTCTTCTCACATCAGCATAGGATTTTTTGATGACTTTGGGTTGTTCTTAACATTTCCCTAACCATCTTAACCTTCTCAAGAGCCTCCATAACCTTATCTGGTTCTAATAAAGCCACCACTCCAACCTCAAACCAACCCACCGATGATCTACAACGTCTCCCAGAAAGAGCCTCAAAAGGGGTCATATCGATGCTAGTGTGATAGCTATTGTTGCAGAAAAACTTAATCAATGGAAAATGATTATCCCAACTACCTTAAAGCTCTAAGACAAAAGACCTAAGCATATCCTCAAGTGTTTGAATTGCTCTTTTGGCTTGGCCATCCATTTGAGGGTGGAAGGTCATACTAAGGTGAACTTTTGTACCAAGAACCCTTTGAAAAGACCTCCAAAAATGCGAAGTGAATTGTGCACCATAATCCGATATGATGGATAAAGGAACCCTATGCAACCTCACTAACTCATGGCTGTACAAACTTGCATACTTGTCAGCCCCATATGTGGTCTTAACCAGTAGAAAGTGAGCTGATTTCTTCATCCTATCAACCACCACTATATGGAATCAAAACCTTTTCTAGTATTAGGCAAACAAACCACAAAATACATATTAATCACCTCCCACTTCCAAGTGGAATCTCTATTTCTTGGGTTAGGCCACCCGGCCTTTGATGTTCGGCTTTGACTTGTTGACAACTATGGCAACCAGAAATGAACTTGGCAATGTCCCTCTTCATGCCTCCCCACCAATACACTTCCCTCAAGTCCCTATACATTTTGGTGGAACCAAGGTTGATAGAATAAGAATTATGGGCCTCATCAAGAATTTTCTCCCGTAAACCATCAACGCAAGGCACACACAACCTACTTTGGTACCTAGGGGCACCATATTCCCCTTGGGAGAAAACTTCTACTTTTCCCTTTTTCAACAAGGCCTTCAATTCAAGCAAGGAAAAGTCAAGATCTTTTTTTGCTATCACCTCATCAACCAAAGAAGACGTAGAGCCCTCAACAACAACCACGCCATCATCCTAACCTCTTCCAACCTAACCCCCAATTTAGCCAATCTATGCATCTTCCTAGCCATTTCCCTACCACCACCATTAACATGAGCTAGGATACCCATGGACACCCGATTCAAAGCATCTGCCACTACATTTTCCTTGCCCGGATTATAATGCACACTCATGTCATAATCCTTGAGGAGTGCTAGCCACCTTCTTTGTCTCAAGTTGAGATCCTTTTGAGTGAAGACATATTGAAGGCTTTTATGATCACTGAAGATATCAACATATACCCCATACAAGTAATGACGTCAAATCTTTAATGCAAACACGATGGCGGCTAACTCTAGATCATGGGTAGGGTAATTCCTTTCATGGACCTTGAGTTGTCTAGAAGCATAAGCTATGACCTCACCATTTTGCATTAGCACACAATCTAAACCAACTCTAGATGCATCACAATGCACAACAAAACCCTCAAGCCCATCCGATAGAGACAATATAGGAGCGGACACAAGTATATCTTTCAATGTTTGGAAGCATTTTTTACATTCATCAGTCCACAAAAACGTAACCTTCTTTTGAGTCAATTTTGTTATAGGGGAAGCAATGGAAGAGAACCCATTCATAAACCTTCTATAATAACCTGCAAGGCCCAAGAAACTCCTAATAGCCAATGGGATCAATGGTCAAGGACGATTCCTAATAACATCAGTCTCCTTAGGATCCACCTAAATACCATCACCTGATACCATACGATCCAAGAATGCAACCTCCTTCAACCAAAACTCACACTTGTCATATTTAGCATACAATCTTTCCTCCCTCAATCTTTGCAACAGTACTCTCAAATGGCCCATATGCTCCTCCCTATATGTGAATAGATCAAAATATCATCAATGAATACCACAACAAAGGAATCAAGGTAGGGTTTGAAGACCCTATTCATTAGGTCTATGAAGATGATCAGAGCATTGGTCAATCCAAACGACATCACAAAAAACTCATAATGCCCATATATAGTCCGGAAGGCTGTCTTAGAAATATCACACTCCCTCACCCTTACTTGGTGATACCCGAACCGAAGGTCAATCTTAGAGAAAAAGTTAGTGCATTGCAATTAGTCAAACAAGTCATCAATTATTGGAAGAGGACATCTATTCTTTATAGTGACCCTATTGAGTTATCAGTAGTCAATGCAAATTCTAAGTGACCAATCCTTCTTTTTCACAAACAACATTGGAGCAACCCAAGGTAATTGACTAGGTCTAATAAATCCCTTTTCCAACAAATCTTTCAATTATTCCTTTAACTCCCTCAACTCTTCTGGGGCCATACGATAAGGGGGAATGGAGATAGGTTATGTGTCGGGAAGGAGATCTATGCCAAAATTTATCTCCCTCTCGGGAGGAACACTAGGAAGGTCATTTGAAAGACATCAAAAAACTCGTTTACAACCGGAACCGACTTTATGGAAGGTACTTTGGACTCCATATCTTTAACCCTCACAAGATGATACAAACACCACATAGAAATCAGCTTATGGGCTTTAATACATGAAATAAATCTACCCTTGACCACCACATCTTGACTTTCCCACTCAAGGACGGGTTTATTAGGAAATTAAAACTTGGCCATACGAGTTCTACAATCAATAGAAGCATAGTTGGCATACAACCAATCTATCCCAAGAATGACATCAAAATTTACCATGTCTAATTCAACAAGATCACAAAGCTCTTGTGCAAAATACTAATAGGAAAACTCCTATAAACTTTCCTAGCAACAATAGAGGCACCAATATGAGTAGACACTTCATATGACTCATGCAACAACTCGGCGACAACATGGAACTGTTTAGCAACAAGAGGGGCAACAAAGGAAAGAGTGGCACCCGAATCAATCAAAGCGTACATATCAAAGTCAAAGATTTTCAACATACCAGTAACAACATCGGGGACCTCACCAACCCCTTGCCTCTCATGTAGAGCATAAAATCGATTGTTCCTTGGGGCACCACCTTGAGGACCACCTCTCCCAATAGGACCGCAGTAGAACCCCGGACCTTGCCATGGATTCTTGGATAATCTACCTTCTTGTGACAGAGCTCCCCATATTTATAGCATGCATCAGGACCCTTCAAACACGGCTATTATGACCCTTCCCACATCTATGGCACACATCAATAAGAGTCATCCCACTAACACCTTGAGGCCTAGAGAAGTCATTGGCAAGCCCCATATTAGTAACATCAGGAGCCCCTTGGCCCTTTTTTGCATACATCATCAACTATGACAAGTCCATGTCACCAATTAGTAAGGTGGACCGACATTCTTCACTTACCAAGTCGAAGACCCCTATCACAAATTTATTCATCCTTAACCTAGAACCGGAACCAAGTGAGGAGCATAATTTGAAAGTTGATTAAACTTGAGGGCATACTCTGTCACACTCAAAGAACCTTGTTTCAAGATCATAAACTCCACCAACTTGGCCTTCCTAAGCTCAATAGGAAAAAATCGATTATGGAAGGCTAATTTGACCTCCTCCCAAAGCACTACGTTACCAACCCTCTTCTCATCTTTCCATTACTGATACCATATTTGGGCTACCCCTTTGAGTTAGTATGCCGCCAACTCCGCCTTTTCATTTGGCCCAACACCCATGATATTCAAGATCTTGTAGACCTCATCAATGAACTCTTGTGGATCTTCATCCACCTTTGACCTATGGAAAATCGGAGGATTCATCCTTATGAAGTCAGTTACCCAAGATCGCGGTATGATAGCATGAGGGGCTTTGTCCCTTTGTTGGACTTGGTTGGCCACCACTTGGGCAAACATAGTAAGAGCATCCCGGATCTCACCATTATTAGGTTGCTCCTCGGGAGTTTGGGCACATCTTCCTCTAGTGTTTGGCATGATCTAGCATACAAAGAACAATTCTTAGGGGGAAAAAACTCACCACAACTCTATAGCATGACTAAGAACATGAAGAAGGGAAACATTTCCTAAAATTCCTCATAGACTCTTATTCATAGTCATGGTGCGCCTCATAACCATGAATAGTACTCTAATCGATGCGGTGTGTTGGACTCCAAGGATCTATCAACCTAGTGCTCTGAATACCAAGTTTTTCAAGAACCAAGTATAGGGCTTAGATGTGACATGATGCAAAGGGAACCCAAATGGACCACAAGAAAGCCTCATAAAACATCATTACACATCCTTGATCACGAAAGCAATAAATCAAGCATTCAGAGATTAAACAACGGGGAAAATAGGGCTAAGGAAAATGCTTGCACAATATCATAGTCAAAAGAAAAGAGTTAAACTCATTCCATAGATACAAAACATGTCCAACAAACACCTCGACTACATAGATAAGAGTGAAGACCAAGACAAAGTAACCAGGCACACCCTCATAGTTAAACAATAACTATGAATGTCTTAATATATAATAGAAGGAACATAGACTAGGTCCCCAAAGTGGAAGACTCATCAACTAGCTTGAATAGCACCGAACTAGCCATATGGAGGAGGATGATCAACTTGGGCACCGATTCCTACATGGTGACATCATGTAGGCATAGAGTGCGCTAGTTCGTTTGAATATACTATGTATGTAGGATGCAATGTAAACAAGAAGTAAGCATCTTAATCAAAATGCGTATCAATAGGAAATAGGTATAATGTAACAATATGACATGCATGATCAATGTATAAGTAAAACATACTTAAGTAATTCGAGCTTATATAGGATATCATATGTGAAGATGAGACCAAGATAGTTGTTCAAGGTATAAACCCCTTTGTGGTTGTGTGGTATAAACCCCTCACATGGTTGATGGTAATGAAACCTTACAAACATGGTGACAAAGTATAAACCCCTCGCATGGTTGATAAGTATAAACCCCCAACATGGTTACCTAAGCTCTTGTCCCCCCAGATCGGGTATGGTCTAATGCAACACTTTATGTAGAGTATATCATATATATAAGCTTATTTCATTATCATAACATTATTCATATCATATCTCATGCTTTGGACGTACATTTCCTCAAGAAACCCTAGCCGGACATTTTATCTAACACTTTGAGGGTGTGTAATAGGGGTAAAAGACCATGCAATTTAGAGATGAAATCATGCAAGAAAATCAATTGTAACATCATCAATCAACACCTTGCAACACCCCCAAGTCATTCATGTGAAAACACCTCATCAAATCCAACATTATATCCAATATTTAGAGCTCAAAACATGCTAAAACAACTTTTCTTTCATGAACATAAAACATTATGTAGTAAATTTCTCAATATATAAGACCCACATGTCGAATCAACTTTAAATCATACAATATTAAATAAAAGATTGTTTAGGCACCATGGGTGAAAGGACCTAATGGTTTAACACCACATACCTTAGCTTTGGAGAAGTTCTTGGTGAAGATTGAAAATGGAGACTTGAAGCTTGAAGGAAATCCTTAGTTCCAAATGAGGGTTTTGAGGCTTGAATTTTGGAGTGAAAATATGGCTAAGTGTTTTGGTGAGTAATGAGAAATGTTTAGGATGGTATGAGAGGAAATCAGGCTAAGTATGGGTAAAAATACATTTAGGAACACTTATGCCCAAGACTCCAAAGCCTTGGACTGAGATAAATCATTGGCAACAAAATACATAGGTCCGCAATGTGGACTTGTCGCGGAGGCCAAACTAACACATGTTCGTGACAGCTGCGCATCGCGGTGCTGCCGCGGATCATCTTTGGAAATCAAAATTTTGTCAAATTGAAATTGTGATTCGATTACTCTAAAATCGGGATTAGACCCTTTTCCCCTAATTTTAACCCCTGTACAAGAATATGAAGTCAAACTTTCGATATTATGCATGAATTTTGAGATATATGAGATTTAAATTCCAGGCATTTTGAGGCACATTTTGGGCACTTTTTAGGGTCGTTACACCTCACCTACTTACCCTTTTACAATTGAACCATCTCTTTCCTTTCTAGGTAAGGATTGTATCCTTGACTCTCCTATTGGAGCACCTGGTTTTACTATTGAAATGTTGTCCTCCAGTGTTGCTACTACCTCTGCTGAAGAATAAGGTACTCATCTCAACCAGGTCCCACCGCATTTTCCATGTCTGCGAAACATTTTGATGGGGACCTTCCTGTTGACAATGGAATGGCGTCCAGTATCTTGGCTCAGGAACTAGAGTGACTGAACTCAAGGAGAATGATCCTTTCACCAGGGAGGAACCATATCCCCTGACCTTCAGTTGGTGCTGGCTACTCAAAAGTTTGATCAAGCACCTATAAGTGAAGTCAAGCCACTCAATATTGCTAAGAATGTTGAAAGTGAAGCAGATGATGATCAAGGTGATGTCCCTCTGATCTAGAAACTCAAATAGGTTTCTCCACCTATCTCTTCTGACCCAGTTTCAATTAGGGACCAGATTGCCATTAGTCAAGGCAAGGAGAAAGTAAATAAGGATATTCAAGAAGTCCCAAGTCATATCCTAATAGGGGTACTCACAGGAAGCTAATGAGTTATGCCATGGCAGCAAGAAAATCCAAGGCTGCAAAAAAAGAGAAAACTATGGAGTATAATAGTGGTGGAGGATGAAGAAGTTCCATGTGACAAGTTGGTTGACATAGATAGTGAGGAAAAGAATAGTAAATTGAGTCTGACAAGGACTTGGTACGTCTTAATTTTCATACAGAAATAACCAAGGCCTCGTACAAATGAACTAAGGGCTATAAGAAAGATAAAGCAAAGAACAAGGAAGAAAGGAGATCTAATGGGGTGAAACAGGTTCATAGGTGAAAAGGGTTAGGGTAGAAAAGGTGTTGAGTAAAGAGGATCAGATAAAAGTTTTGGAAAACAAAAAGTACAAAGAGAGCGAGTGTTTAAGCTTGATGCAAATAGAAGGCCAGGTATAAGGGACCTACTCGATACTGTGTCCCTGCAAGGCTAGGACCACTTATTTGAGTGGACTATTCCCACTCTCCATGAGTGGGAAGATGCAAATAGAAGGCCAGGTATGAGGGACCTAGTCGATACTGTGTCCCTGCAAGGCTAGGACCACTTATTTGAGTGGACTATCCCTACTCTCCATGAGTGGGAAGGTTTTTTCAATTTTACTACAATATTAAATTTTGGGAGGATGGGGGTTTTCTGAATTCTGTTGCGGATATTTCTTTCTAGGTAGATGAGAAGGTTTTAGGTATTATCTTGAAGGTTGAGATGTTATGGTGGACAGGTGCCCTGCTAAGGGATTTCTAATTGAGGCTAGGAAGGTGCCTAACTTGAGCACTTCTGCTATACCCAAGAAATTCTCAAAGGGCTAATACCAACTCTATTTTAAGTTTGTAAACAAGGTCCTCCTACCTCGTATGGAAAAGCGGACCTCTAATAGAGGCCCTCAAAAAACTTTAATCAATCAATCTTCCTACATTAATGATAGTGCACATGACTAAAGTAATGACAATGAAGGATGGAAAACATGGTCGTGCTTATGGTTATATTTTATACCATGTGTTTGAATACTTTGTTGTGTGACTGAAAAGGGGAGCACCTAGTTCCTTTAAGAAGGCTTTCTTCAAAACAACCTTGGTGGAGTGAAGTTTAGAGAGGTGAGGTCTAGTACTCGCATGTATCAAGTTCTTGAATTGATTGCTCAGCAAGAGGCTCTTAAGGACTAGGTTAGGAGCTGACAGCTGGATTTGCAGCTAAGGATGCTGAGTTAGTAACCCTGAAGGCACAAATAACTCAGGGTGTTGCTGAGGGACCTGATCTTGAGGAGTTGGCCAAGCTAAAAGAAGAGAATTCAAAATAGGCCTTGGAGATCAAGTTTCTCACTCAGCAACTCGTTTAGGCGTATTAAGACTAATGGTGGCATGAAGCTACTTCTTCAGTCCTTTCTTCCCAAACCTTATGCCCCCTAATTTGTTATATCCTATGTTACTTTAATTTGATTACCTCTTTAGTTCTAACCTAGTTCTGGTTGTGTCTCATCAATGTTTTTCTATGTAATGAATGCTTTCTTTAAATGAAATTGCTACTTGTTTTTACTCTATTTCATTGTTATTGTTCTTTACTTTCTATATCTTTGATTGTTTTTGCTATATCATGTAATTTGAATTTTTTATCTATGGCTTGTATCTCAGTTTAATGTGTGTGTTTTTTAATGATACCAAAAGGGGGAAGATAATTTAATTAGGGGAAATTCATAATTCATTAAGGGGGAATAGGTTATTTGAGGGATAATACATTCAGGGGGAACATGTTAGGTGGATAATAATGTTTCCTCATAAGGGATCATAGTTTGTCATCATCAAAAAGGGAGTAAATATTAAGTAATTGTTTTGATGATTAACAAACTTATTCAAGGACTAGGTCGATGATCAGGTTGTACTGTAGAGAGTGTGTGTAGGATACAGCTTTAAAGGTTGTCTTGGATGGTGAAATGTTACCTTTATTGTACTGAAGGACCAGCGGTCCATGTGGTGTCATCTGAATATAAAATGATCATGTCCAAGGAACAAACACAACCTTTGGATGATATACAAAGTGAATATTCACTTTGTTCTAAGCGTTCTCTTTTGGCTTCTATTGAGACACTCAACATCTACGTTTGAGGGACCTGATAGAAGAAGCCTATAGCTTTCTTTTGTATATATTGTTGTACTGTGTTGAAACATTGTAAGATTAGTTCCTAGTCTATAAAGGAACGTTGTTCATTGTTTTGTGTTTTGGTTGATGGGTATAGATCTCTTGGCGTGTCTAAGTCTTAAGGTGTTTTGGATAGTAGTCTAACTTCATCAATAAGGTAAGAATGTAGACTAGTGTTTGTTTTTGTTGCTCATGACTTGTAGCATGGTTCGCAAGTAGGAATGGTAAAGGAGTGAGGCAAACAAACTGTGTGTGTTATATTTGACTACTTTGCTCATTCATTTAGTTGATTTTGGATATTGGAAATCCTGTTAGCTAGGTCATGGTTATTCCTCTCTTGAGCAAAGAGTTTTTGCACATTAAATCTTTTTGTTAAGTTCATTTCAATTCTTCTTTATTCAGTTTCGTGTTTGTATCTCTTCAAGCGACCTGGACCTTTACTATTGTGGACGCATATTTTCTCAACATTATTCAACTAAACATATGAACTTGTAAAGATGCTATTCTGTTACGATTTGTTACTTCAGAAAGACTCAACACAAATGATTGTTCAACTGATCATTTTGAGTAAAAATCCAATTCAATGGAGAACAAACCAAGAGAACCAAAATTTTAAAAATTACTTACAAGTTTCTCTGCCAGCAATTGCAAAATCTTTCCAATGGTAATACATGCACGTTAGCACACAATAGTACAATACATAATTCTTTCCTCTATAGCTAAAGAAAGAAATGCTCAAATATATTTTGTGGATCGTTATTCTCTATCAGTGCACTAGTTTCGTTTTCTCGTCACTCAGAAGTGAGAGCAAGAGAACTCCATCAAGAACATAGATAACCTTTTAAATCTAGCCCTTTCTTCCCCTGGTCAAGTTGTGAAGTATGTACAATGAGCAAAAAGGTTGATTGTTCAATACAACCAGACTTCAATCACCTGCACCACACAACATCAAGATCAATAATCAGATCTATGTTAACTATAATCACTCTATCATAAATCCAGTTTCTTTTTAAGACAGCTATTAGAACACAATCACACAAAATACATTATACTTCACATTGGCTATGCAATGAAAAGGAGGATACATTAGTAGATAATTACCATAGAAGAGCCAAAAAATACAAAGTTTCTGCTCCCACAATATTGTCTTTTTCTAACCACCACGATTTGTGTTGGAAGAAGAAACACATGTACCAATGCTATCATCAAAAATATTTGAAGGATGGATAGAGCTACCACTATCCAATATTATCCTCTAACACTAATTCAGTAGAGCCAGTAATTCTAACCCCAAACTTATCACCAATGCTTGAATTTGGATCAACAAAATTCATCTCCTATTCCCAATATATTTGCCTTACTCAAACCCAAAATTAATTTAGTCCCAATTTCAGTTCACTTCAAAAATTCAAATCCTAACCCTAATTCTAGTTCTATCATGAATGAATTCAATCCCTTCTTTATCCCATGAAGAGAAGACAAGATAGATCAACCAGTAAACAACCTTTGTACCAGGTATCCTACGATTTTCTCAGTAAAACCAATAAAGAACAGTCTACATTGCTTTCTTCATCTTCTTCAGGTAATTTAGAGAACCCCAAGTTTAAAGTTCATAATTTTCAAAGAGAAATGGTGGTTGTAAAGTTGTAAAAGAGTTAATAGGAGAAGATGAGTTGTTTCAGGCGAGATTATTTATATAAACAAAGAGTCGATTTTTGAGGCTTCAATTGCATTAAGTGCTGGATTTTCTTCTTACTTGTTATTGTATGAGGAAATTTATGCTGTGGTTGTTAGAATAATTAGCGGGGTTAAATAATATAACTATATTTAAATTAGAAATCATATTATTACCAAATGGCATGAAAATATGTCGATTTGGGTAAGCAAAGATATGTTTGTTGATATTATATTTGAATGCTACAGTAGGCCATTGGATTCTGCGTATAACTATTGTTATCGTATGGATATAGTAATTTAGGATGGCTTTGGAAATTATGGACAAGATTCCTACTGAGTCAAGTAAAGGTAATTGTTATCGAGGCAGGTCTTGCTGGATTGGCGGATGCAAGGAAACTAACATTATTTAGCTTTGAGTTTACTATTTTAGAGGAACGAAAATGTGCACATGGAAGGGTTACAGTTGTCAATTTAGGAGTGTGTCTTTTGACAAGTACACTAGGGAATAAGCTTGGCTTGTTGGCATGGCAGTTATCGTATATACTTCATAAGGTGAGTGACCTATGTCCACTCTATCATGTTAACAGAAAGCCTGTAGATTAGTCTTTGGATAAAAAAGTAGAGGTTACTGATAACGGGCTTTTGGATAGACCAAATAAGCTTAAGCTAGAATTATCTCAGGATTGTTCTTAAAGTAACATTAGAGCCTTTGCGTGAAGATTTTGGTGTCGCATGAATGATGAGGAGATGAGGTTGTTTAATTAGCATCAAGAAAATCTAGAATATACACATGCGGATTTGCATTCACAGATTTCCTTAGCATTTTGGGTCCAAGATGACCCATATGATATGGCAGGGGATCATTGCTTCTTGCCTAGTGAAAATGGAAGATTAATTCATGCCTCGGTGGAAAATGTGTCTATTATTTTTGAAAGAACTGTGCATGTTATTCATTACTATAATGCTAGTGTAAAGGTTACTAGTGGGGAACAAGTATTCAAGCAATACATGGCACTGTGCATAATTCCTCTTGGCGTTTTGAAGAATGGTTCGATCAAGTTCATTCCAAAGTTACCCCAACAGATCTGGACACAATAGAAAGATTGGTATTTGGATTGTTGAATAAGATAGCACTATTATTCCCTCATATGTTATGGGACTCTAATGTTGATATTTTTGGTCATGTTAATAATGACTGTAGTTGTCTAGGGGAATTCTTTCTATTTTATAACTATACAACAGTTGCTGGTGGGCCCTTGGTGTTAGCTCTAGTTGCTGGAGAAGCTGCACACAAGTTTGAATAATGCTCCCTAACAATGCAGTGACCTATGTTCCACATAAACTTGGAAAGAGATATGGCATCGTGCACCATTTCTCTTGGAGTTTTAAAGAGTGGTTCTAGGAAGTTGTTTATGATGGACTTTTGGGTAAGGAACCAAGATATGGCAAGAAGTTTCCTCAGGACTGGGAGCAAAGACCCATAACAACTACACAGTGGTTGAAACCCAATGTTGTTATTACGAAAATATTCAAACATGGAGGAAGTGAGATCCCTTGTCACAAACCAATAGAAGGGCCAATTTCTGGCTTACCAAAGACGTATAGCTAAAGTAGCTCACGACTACATTTATTCTGATATCCATATCTGATAAAGTGGTTCCATTTGTTCACAACTACATTTATCTCCATTTTTCTTTCTTCGTTGTTTCTCTCTCTTCAATAGTGAGTGTAAGAGAGTTTTTCAGCTAAATGAAAATTGATTTAGATAGTCCCCCTTTGAGGGCCTATAGGAAAAATGAATGTACAGATCCCTCCTTCAAGTTCAAGGTAAGTTTACAATAGTCCCTCAAATGCTATTAGTTATTTAACCAGGTCATCCACTCTATTTTATTAAATTAGTTATTGTACACGTATTTTGCGTGTGCTTTGCACGTGTGTCCTAAAAAATGGTATGTAAAATTTTAAAATGAAGTTGTACAAGTTAATATTCATGAACAATTTGAGTACTCAAACTTTTTTGGTTGAATGACAGATGATTGTAGATATATTAGTTCTCAGTGTGTCTTAAGAAAATAGTATATCAACATAAATGAATAGCAAAGAATTAACACTTGTGATAATGCAACATATATCAATGTTTTTAAAAGAATAATAAAATAGCTCCATTCACAAAACATTTTGTGTTCATTCAGGATCACGAAAAGGGTCGAAGGGCCATTATCTACGGATAAATCTAAACTAAGAGAAAATTTTACGGCTCAAACTTGAGACCATAAAGAACTTCAACGGATTGGGAATGAGGAGAAGATAAAATAAAAATATTTTTTTTCTCAAACTAAAAGGCAAAAAATAGCTCTTATTAAGACAAGGTATATATATAAGGATGTTGGTAGTTTTAAAAAAGTAAAAAATAGATAATACTAGTAATACGAAAAGAATAGTAAACACACATATGCATATATTTCTTTCCACCCATTTTAAAATTTAATTATTTTCTTTTATAAAATTAAAAGTTGGGAAAATTTTATAATATTAAAGGTAGGGAAATTTTCTATTTTTATAAACCATTTTAGTTCTTTAAATTTGTTTAAAATTTTAACACTTCTAGTCACAATTTATGTTGATTTGATTTGACATGAATTTTGCATGATTGATTCAATTTGACACGAATTCTGCACGAACATTATTATACTACGTATGAAATAATTTTTAATGAATGACTTTCTCAAATAATGTTAAAGGATTATTGATTTACTCATAGTATATTTTTAAATTTTTGGATATTGTTCTAGGATTTGAACTTTTATAAGTGAAACTATTCTCGAATTTTATTGAAAACATCGTCTCGATCTTGTCCAATGTAGGGACAAAATTTGCATACACACTATACTCCCAAAACTCCACTTATAAACAAGATTTTTCTTTTAATATTGTCACAAAAATATTAAACTAATCAAGAAATTCATATTTTTCAATCACGAAATTGGCATAATAACATACAAATCCGATGCCTAAGATACATTTTCTATTTGTTTAACTATCCAATCTCAGTTCTTAATTATTCTGTCTCGAGTTCTTAATCATCCTGTCTCATGTTCAACTAGCTAGACTAATCCAACCCACATATGCAAGGCTCCACTACTAAATGGACCAAGAAAAACTTAGTAAGACTTTTTACACTTTATCAAGCTTTCAGTTATGTCTGACCAAGACATTGCCATCAAGCTAATCATACTTAATTTTAGATATCATCAAGCAATGAAACATTTTTGACATCATTTATAGGCCCTCATAAAGGTAAGTGTACTCAAGGGGTGAAAGTACGAATCAGTGCTAAAGAACCTCCTTTAAAAATGCATCACACAGCTAAAAACGAAAAACAAATTCACATGCCTTAGCAACAAGTATTCTTACTTCTAACAAATTGAACCTGCCAAAACATTTTTTATTTTCCAACTCAATATAAACATAAATGTTAAGTAAATGTTTCTTAGGTAGAAAATAATGTTGTCCTCATAATGATATCATAGTATATCATCGTCAAAAAGGGAGAAAATGTTAAAAATTATTTTAATGATTAACAAACTTTTTAGAGGACCAGGTCGACGATCAGGTTGCACTGCAGAGGGAGTGTGTGAGATAAAACTATAAGGTTGTCTTGGTTTGTGAAATGTTACCTTCATTGTACTGAAGGACCTACGGTCCATTTGGTGTAATCCTATGCAATATAAAATGAGCATGTCCAAGGAACAAACACAACTTTTGAAAGATATACAAAATGAATACTTGTTCTAAAAGTTCTCTTTTGGCTTCTATTGAGAAACTCAACATCTATGTTCGAGGGACCTGATAGAAGAATTCTATAGCTACATTTTATTTATGTTTTTATGTTGTGTTGTAACATTATAAGATCACTTCCTAGTCTATAAATGAAAGTTGATCATTGTTTTGTGTTTTGGTTGATAGGTGTAGATCTCTTGGCGTGTCTAGGCCTTGAGTAGTTTTGGGTAGTAGTCAAACTTCATATAGGAGGTGAGAGTGTCGACTAGTGTTCGTTTTGGTTGCTCGTGACTTGTAACAGTGGTTACAAGTTGGAATGGTGAAGGAGTGAGGCAAATAAACTGTGTGTGTTGTATTTGACTACTTTGTTCAATTATTTAGTGGATTTTAGGTGTTGGAAATCCTGTTGGATAGGTCGTGGTTGCTCCTTCTTTGAGAAAGGAGTTTTCCCACATTAAATCTTTGTGGTAAGTTCCTTGTTGTTCTTCTTTAATTAGTTCATTTTTTTATCACTTCAACATACCTAGTCCCTTACTATTGTGGATGCATATTTTCTCAACAAGTGGTATTAGAGTAGGGATCTTTAAATGGTTTATACCTAGAGATTGTCTGAAGATATGACTGCTCCACTTTATCTAGAAGAAGTACAATCATCCACTAGACCTCCGAGATGTAATGGTAAGTTTATGGATGGTGGAAGAATTGTATGCACGAGTTCCTTATGGTTGAAGACAATGAGTTGTGGGACATTATTCTTGATGGACCATATATTACTGCAATAGAAGTTAAGGAGGGTGAGACAACCCGGTTGGCTGCCAAAACTAGGCAATAATACTCTGAGGCAGACCAGAAGAAGTTCAAAAAAAACTATAAAGCAAAGAAACTGATTGTGTGTGGCATTTGAAGCTGAGGAATACAACAGGATATCATCTTATGAATCTGCAAAAAAAAAATATGGGATTGCCTCAAAAATTCTCATGAAGGAACTGAGCAGGTAAAAGAATGTAAAGTGGATATGCTTACCTTTTAGTACGAACATTTCATGATGACGGGGGGAGAATCTATACATGATACGCACACCAGGTTTACAGCCATAAGCAATGAGCTGAAGTGTTTGGGTGAACTTATAAGAGCAAGCAAGTGAGGAAGATTCCTAGGGTACCTCTAAAATCCTAGAAATGCAAGGTCAATGCCATTACTGAAGCTATGGACCTGAAAATATTGACTATGGATGTTCTCATTAGTAACCTTCAAACACATTAGTTGAATAAGCAACGTGACACTGTCAAGAGAGAAGGCTAGAAGGAAAAGTCCTTGGCCTTGAAATCTATTCATAGTGATGAAGAAATTGATGGTATGGATATGGCTTATCTCACCAAAAGATTCAAAAAGATCATAAGAAAGAACCCTGGGTTCACAAGGAAAGAAAATACTGGTAGACTTCAGAGGAATGTGGAGCTGTGTCATGGGTGTGGAATGCTAGGACACTATGTTAGAGAGTGTTCTCAAGGCAAGAATGACTACAAAGGCAGTTCCAAGTTTGGAAAAGATAAGAGGAAGTACCAAGTTCCTGAAAAATTTTGAAGGAAGGCTACAGTTGTCAAGATAGTAATGAAGGCTCCAGGGGTATGAGGCAACTCTTCTAGTGAATCTGTGGATGATGAATAGCCTAAAGACTTATCTATATCAGCTATGAGAGATGATGATGAAATCTTTGACAACTTGTTTTGCATTCATGGCTCAGTCTAAAGATGAAGAAGAGGAAGAGGTAACACTGCTTGATCTAAAAGAAAATGTAGATCTTTATTCTACCAAGAAATTAAAAAAGCTTGCTTGTGTTCTCATTAATTCTATCTATGAACTGACTGTTGAAAAAGATTTATTAAACAATAGTGTTGATGTCTCTCAAGATAAAAAAATGGTTTTAACAAATCAAGTACCTGACTTACAGGTGAAAGTTTTGGCTCTAGAAGCTGAGAAAAATGAGCTTTCGAACATGATGGAAAGTGAGTCTAGATCTGATCTTAAACTAAAAGGTAAAATCATTGAAAATGGACTTATCCTAGAGGAGAAGCTGAAAGACTCTAAGTTGAAGTTTATGCTTACCTTAGAAAGGAATTATATGTTGGAGAAGGACCTGGTCAAGGTCAAGGATGATCTAAACAAGTCCTTTAAATGGACCACTTCATCCAAGTTGTTGGGGGAGATGACAAACCATAGGGATCATAAAAAGAGGAGACTAGGATATGTGAAAAAAATTGATCCTCCTTATAATCCCCATAGAAAATATGTTTCTATAGTTGCCAATCTACCGTGCTTAAACTGTGGCAGAAATGGTAATCTAAAAAACAGTTGTGAGGTCCTTAAAGGACTCTGAGAAAACAACATTCTGATTACTCTGTAAATAATAAAGTAAATGCCAGACCAGGTCCCAAATTAAAATGGAGTAATAGACAATTGGCTGCTTAGACCAAGAAAAATATGATAGGGCCTTTGTCTTTTTACTGGGAACTCAGACTGAAGTTGGTTCCAAAAACTAACAAATAAGCTTTGTGCAGGAACAGTCTGATGGAGCAGTCAATGCTGGTTCATGAATATTGGATGCTCCAAGCATATGACTAGAAAGACTAAAAACTTCCTTTCCTTGAAAAGAGTTTGAGATGGCAATGTGTCTTTTGGTGATGGCAAGAAAGGATGCATTATGGAAATTGGCAAAATTTGAAAGTATTTTGAGAAAGATATTGAAGATGTACACTATGTTCATGGTTTAATGTACAACCTTCATAGCGTATCTCAAATTTGTGACAAAGGGAATGAGGTGAAGTTCTTATTTGATAAGTGCATTATAACTAATTTTTTGATCAAAGAAGTTATCCTCGTATCCAGAAGGTGTAGAAATATGTATGTGGCTGGTCTTAAAACTACCAAGGAAGATAATCTTACTTGTCTCAAAGTTTAAGATGAATCAAGTGATCTGTGGCATAGAGGATTGGGTCATATTAGTCTATCTCTGCTGAACAATCTAGTTTTCAAGATCTGGTTCGAGGACTGCCAAAGATCAACTTCAGTAATGTCAAACTTTGTGCAGCCAGTGCAAGAGAGAAGCAGACAAGGATCTCTTTCAAATCCAAAGATGAGGTCAGTATATGAACCTCCAGCCCAATTAAACTAATTCATATTGATCTTTATAGTCCAGTCAATGTGTAAAGTCATAGTAGTAAGAAGTAAATTTTTGTAGTTGTTGAGGACTATTCAAGATACACCTAAGTGATGTTTTTGAGGTCCAAAGATGAAAGGATTGAGTTAGTAATAGCTCTCATCAAGCAAGTTCAAAATCAATTTGGAAGCATGGTAGCAGGGATTAGGTCTAATCATGGAACAGTGTTTGAGAATTCAAAGCTTGATGGAATTTGTGTTGATGACTGAATTCACCATAATTTTTCAGCTCCTGCTAGGACTCCTCAACAAAATGGAGTAGTAGAAAGGAAAAATAGAACCCTAGAAGAAATTGGAAGGACAATGTTGATTGAATCCAGTCTTGCCAAAAAAATTTGGGCTGAAGTTGTCAACACTGCTAGTTATGTAACAAATAGATGTCTGATCAGGTCTCTTTAGAACATGACATCTTATGAACTCTTGTTTGGAAGGAAACCTAGTATCAGTCATTTGCATGCCTTTGGATGTAAGTGCATTGTGCTCACTAATAGCAAGGAAGATGTTGGAAAGTTTGAATCAAAAAGTAATGAGGGTGTTTTTGTTGGATACTCTACAAATAGCAAATCCTATAGAGTATTCAACAAAAGGACCCTCTATGTTGATTAAGTTTGCATGTTATCATTAACGAATCTGGAAATCTTGACAACGTGGGTGATAAGGATGATTCTGGTCTAGAAGAGTTGCTTCAATTTCAAAGAAACAGCCAAATCAATGATCCCTCAACTTAAATTTCTTCCCACAATAAATATATGAATGAAAGTAGAGATGATGATAAGGAGCTCACAGACGACCTGGTACGATATCCAAAGAACATGAAGAAACTAATTTTGAACATGATCAAGAAATGGACACTATTCAACTGGATGAAGAAGGTAGTCCTGATGTAACAAGTAGTCAGAGTCAACCTATAAGAAGGTTTAGCAGATAGAAGCATCATTCATCTATCTAATAGGCAATTTAGTCTTTCCCTCAGACTCTGGAATACAAACCATGTCCAAGAGCAAAAATCTCATGTTGTTTGCAGCATTTCTTTCCTCAAGGATATAGATTGGGTGAATTTCATGCAAGAGAAGTTGCTTCAATTTGAGAGAAGCAAAGTTTGGCATCTAGTCCCAAGGCCCTCTTATAGATCTGTGATAGCGACTAGGTGGGTGTTTCGAAATAAGATAGATCAGAATGGAACCATGTGACTCGAAGTTCAAGGATTTAATCAGGAAGATAGCATTGGTTATGATGACACATTTGCTCTAGTTGCCAGGATGATTGCCTTTACTACTTTCAAGGAGTTCAAATTATTTTAAATGGATGTGAACAGTGTCTTTCTCAATGGATATATTAAGGAGGAAGTATTTGTGAAGTAACCACAAGGCTTTTAGAATATTGAATTTCCAGACCATGTGATGAAATTAGATAAGGCACTTTATGGCTTAAAACAAGCACCAAGGGCCTGGTATAAAAGATTATCTAGTTTTCTGCTTAGTCATGGACACAAGAGGGGAAAAATAGACAACACTCTATTTTTGAAAACTAGAGGGAAGAAATTGTTGATTGTACAAGTGTATTTTAATGATATTATTTGTAGTACCACCACCAATTCTCTCTGTCAAGAATTTGGGGACCTGATGTGCAGTGAATTTGAGATGAGCATGATCAGTGAGCTTAATTTCTTCCTCGGATCATAGATCAAAAAGATTCCAAATGGTACTTTCATTAGTCAAGAAAAGTACATTCAGGACTTGCTGAAAAAGTATCTGATGATGGATACTAAACCTATTGATACTCATATGGAGCCAGTTTGAAATTTGATGCTGATGAACCTGGTCCTAAGGTGAATGAGACCATGTACAGGGGAATTATTAGGTCACTACTATATCTGACTGCCAGCTAACCAGACATAGTCTTTAGTGTCGGCATATGTTCTAGATTTTAAGCTTGCCCGAAGAAGTCTGATTTGAAGGCCACAGAGACGATTTTGAGGTATCTCAAAGGCACTGAGAGCTTGGTTTTGTTTTGCCCTACTAGAGATTCTTTTGAATTGGTAGGTTATACAAATTCAGATTTTGTAGGGTACCTAGTTTACCACAAAAGTACCTCTGGAATGGCTCATTTCCTTGGATCTTCTCTAATTTCCTAGGGTACTAAGAATCAAAATTATATTGCCATGTCCACTGCTGAGGTTGAATATATAGCCTCTACAGCCTGTTGCTCCTAATTGCTCTGGATCAAAGAACAGCTCAAGGACATTGAGGTTTTGACATATATAATTCTCTTGATGTGTGATAATACCAGTGCTCTAAACATGGCCAAATATCTTGTCCAGCATAAAAGAACAAAGAACATCGATGTAAGACTTCACTTTCTTAAGGACGAGGTTGAGAAAGGGAATATTTATATTAAGTATTGCAGTACTGTGAATCAGGTTGTAGATATTTTGATCAAGCTACTTTGCAGGGATTAGTTTGAGTGTAACAGAATGAGACTGGGCTTACTTAAAATGATCAAGCCACTTTGCAGGGATTAGTTTGAACATAACAAAATGAGACCGGGCTTACTGAAATAGAAGCACTCTGAGCCTCTATAATATTGATGTTCTCCTTGTCCTTAGCTAAAATGCCTATGCAGGTATCTAAGTATTTATTCACAATAAGTTGAATTCTTATATGCACATAGGTTTGTAGGATCAATGATAACATAGAACTAAAGATTGAACATTGAAAGAGGTATACGCAAGTGTGTGATTCATCACAGATATGGTTCCTAACGAGGTTAGTATTCCTTTCTTAGCGTTGTAGCATTTATGAGACTGTTCAAATCCTATCACGTTGATTTAGATTTTTTGACTCAACATCCTTTCGACCCAGTCCCCAAAGCAATGCGACAAATCAAAGACCGGACACCTCTTTTCATCTATTATGAAGTACCTTAAATCCCTCACCATTTCTCTCATCGTCTTGCTTTAAATTGGTAGATTCTTCGCTTTTTTTTCAACGCTTTCTTAACCTTTCTCTTGTCTTCTTTTGTAACAATGTCTCAATCTCTTCCATTCTCTGAAAAACAAATGTCCTCTGTTAACGAGACACACTTTTCTCATAAAATTGATACCCCACATTCCACACCCATTCATATCCCTCTCAAACCTGAGGAGTTACAATCTATGACCCACATTGTTTCCCCTTCTTCTCCCTCAGCTACTTCCCCTGCTATAAACAATCTCTTCCCATTCTAGGTTAGGATTGTCCCCCTGACTCTCCTGTTGGAGCACCTTGTTTTACTATTGAAATGCTATCGTCCAGTGTTGCTACTACCTCTGTTGAAGAACAGGGTACTCATCTCAACAAAGTCCCACTTCTTCTTCCATGTCTGGGAAGCATTTTGATGGGCACTTACCTATTGACAAGGGGCTAAGGTCTAGTATCTTGGCTAAGGTACTAGAGTGGGTGGCTAAAAAACTGACTGAACTTTAGGAGAATGATCCTTTCACAAGGGAAAAGGCCAGATCCGCTGATCTTCAGTTGGTACTGGCTACTCCTAGGTTTGATCAGACACCTATGAGTGAAGTTAGGCCACTCACTATTGCTGAGAATATTGAAAGTGAAGCAAATAATGATGAAAATGATGTCCCTCTAATCTGGAAACTCAAAAAGGTTGCTCCACTTATCTCTTCTAAACCAGCTTCAATGAGGGACTAGGTTGCCACTGGTAAAGGAAAGGACAAAGTCAGTGAGGATACTCAAGAAGTCCAGGACATCCCACCAGGTGTAATCATGGGAAGCTAATAAGGGATGTTATGGAAGCAAGAAAATCCACGGTTCCCAAAAAGAGAAAACTGATGAGTAAAACAATGGTAGAGGATGAGAAAGTTCAATGTGACAAGTTGGTTGCTATAGATGCTGAGGAGAAGAATAGTATGACTGAGTCTGACAAGAACCTGGTACGTCTTAAGTTGCACACATAAAAAACTAAGGCCTTTTCCAAAGGAACTAAGGGCTCTAAGAAAGATAAATCAAAGAACAAGGAAAAAGGGATATCCAACGAGGCGACCCTGCTCCCACTCGGGGACCAGGTTCACAAGTGAAACAGTCCAAGGTAGGAAAAATATTCAAGTAAGTAGGATGGGATAAAATCTCTAGAGAAACAAAATGTACTAAAAGGGAAATATTTGAGCCCAATGTAAAAGGAAGGCCAAGTATGATGGACATGGTCAATTCTATGTCGCTGTAAGGTTGGGATCACTTATTTGAGTGGCCTGTTGCCACTCTCCATGAGTGGAAAATTTTTCAATTTTACTATAATATTTAATTTCAGGAGGATGGGAGGTTAATGACTTATGTTGGGGATATTTCTTTCCGGGTAGATGAGGAGGTTTTAGGTATCATCTTGAAGGTTGGGCGGGAAGACATAAGAACTATGGTGGACAGGTCCTCTGCTAAGGGATTTCTAATCGATGTTGGGAAGTTGCCTAACTTTAGCACTTCTACTGTGTCCAAGAAATTCTTAAAGGGCCAATACCAACTCTATTTTGAGTTTGTAAACAAGGTCCTCCTGCCTTATATGGAAAGGTGGACCATTTCTATTATGACTAACTTATATCTCATGGAGGCCCTCAACAAACTATAAGCAATCAACTTCCTACATTGAAGATAGTGCACATGACCAAAGTAATGACAAATAAGGATAGAAAACATGGTCTTGCTTATGGTTGTCTTTTTAACCATATGTTTAAATACTTTGGTGTGAGACTGCGAAGGGGAGTACCTGATATCATTAAGCAAGCTTTCTCCTAGATTACTTTGGTAGAGTCCGAGTTTAGTAACGTGAGGGATGGTACCTGTAAGTCTCAAGTGTTTGATTCTATTGCTCAGGAAAAGGCTCTTAAGGACCAGGTAGAGAAGTTGACAGCTGCATTTGCAGCTAAGAATGCCGAGTTGGTAACCCTAAAGGCCCAAATGACTCAGGGTATTGCTAAGGGACCTGATCCTGAGAAGTTGGCCAGGCTGAAATAAGAGAATACAAAATAGGGCTTGTAGATCAAGTCTCTCACTTAGCAGCTCCTTTAGATGCATTAGGACTCCAATGCTTGCATGAAGCTACTTCATCAGTCCTTTTCTCCAAACCCTCTAGCCTCTAGTATAGTCTATCCCATGTTCCTTTAATTTGATTACACCTTTATTTTGTAACTTGGTTCTAGTTGTGTCTCATCAATGTTTTGCTACGCAATGAATGCTTTCTTTATATGAAATGGCTACTTCTTTTGACTCTCTTTCATTTTTGTTGTTCTTTACTTTCTAAGTCTGTGCTCTTTGCTATCTCATGTACTCTGAATTTCATACCTATCGCTTTTATCTCAATTTACTATGTGTGTTTTTAATGATGCCAAAAGAGGGAAGATAGCTTGATTAGGGGCAATTCATAATTCATTCAGGGGTAACAGGTTATTCAAGGGGATAATACATTCAAGGGGAACATGTTAGGTGGATAATAATGTTGTCCTCATAATGGGAGCATAATTTTTCATCATCAAGTAGGGAAATATATTAAGTAATTATTTTGATGATTAACAAACTTATTCGTGGACCAGGTCAACGATCAGGTTGTACTACAGAGGGAGTGTGTGGGATACAGATGTAAAGGTTGTCTTGATTGGTGAAATGTCACCTTCATTGTACTGAAGGACCACCACTCCATTTGGTGTCATCCGATGCAATATAAAAGGAGCATGTCCAAGGAACGAACACAGCTTTTGGAAGATATACAAAGTGAATATTCATCTTGTTCTAAAAGCTCTCTTTTGGCTTCTATTGAGAAACTTAACATCTTCTTTCGAGGGACCTGATAGAAGAAGTTTATAGATTTATTTTATGTATGTTATTGTGTTGTGTTGTAAAATTGTAAGATTGGCTCCTAATCTATAAAGGAAAGTTGATCATCATTCTGTATTTTGGTTGATGGGTGTAGATCTCTTGGCATGTCTAGGCCTTAAGGTGTTTTGTGTAGTGATCTAACTTCATCTAGGAGGTGAGAGTGTATACTAGGGTTTGTTTTAGTTGCTCATCACTTATAATAGGAGTCGCAAGTGGGAATGGTGAGGGAGTGAGGCAAACAAATCATATATTTTGTATTTGAATACTTTGCTCATTCATTTACCAGATTTTGGATGTTGAAAATCCTTTTGGACAAATCGCGGTTGTTCCTCCTTGAGCAAGGAGTTTTTCCACATTAAATCTTTGTCTTAAGTTCCTTGTAATTCTTCTTTATTTAGTTTTGTGTTTGTATCGCTTCAGGGGACTTGGCCCATTATTGTTATGGATCCATATTTTCTCAACACTATTCAACTGAATGTACGAACTTGTCAAGATATTATTCTATTACTATCTAATGCTTCAGAAAGACTCAACACAAATGTTTGTTCAATTGATTATTTTGAGTACAAATCCAATTCAATGGAGAGCAGATCAAGAAAATCAAAATTGTCAAAATTGCTTACCTGTTTCTCTACTAGCAATTGAAAAATCTTTATCATGGCAATACATACATGATAGCACTCAATAGTACACTACATAATTCTTTCCTCTTTAGCTAATGAAAGAATTGCTCGAGAGCATTTTGTGGATCATTATTCACTATCAGTGCACTAGTTTCATTTTCCTATCACCTAGACATGAGAGAAAGAGAACTTCACCAAGAACATTGATAACCTTTTAAATCTAGTCCTTTCTTCCCCTTGTCAAGTTGCAAAATATGTACAACGTGCAAAAGAGTTGATTGTCACCTATAATCGACTCCAATCACATGCACTACACAACATCAAGATCGATAATTAGATCTATGTTAAGTATAATCACTCTGTCATAAACAATCATAATAAAGATATTATACTTCTCATTGACTATGTTATGACAAGTAGAGTGCACTAGTAGAGGCTTATAAAGATGCTTAAAAGCTATAAGATTTAATTGAGGAAAGAGAAAAATGGCATAAAGATAATTACCATAGAAGATCAAAGAAATACAAAGTTTCTGCTCCCACAATATTGCCTTTTTTCAACCACCACCATTTGCGCTTGAAGAAGAAGATCATGTACCAACGTTGTCACAACCCAAGCCTAGGGCTTAGACGTGACCGACAAATGCAGAACCTGAAAGAACTCCAAACAAGCCTCATAGAATATCATTACACATCTTTGATCGTGGACGCAATGTAAAACAACATAAGAAACATAAACAAGGGGAATTGGGATTAAGGGAGAGAGATTAAAACTTAGGTAGCATGTAAACGTTACCAAGGGCAAGGGACTAAAGGGAATGCTTGCATAACATCATAATCAAGAGACAAAAGAGTCAAGGCTCATACCATAGATACATAGCATGTCAAATAACACATCTACTACATAGATAAAAGGGGGGCCAAGACAAATCAACCGGGCTCACCCTCATAGTCAAAATAGAAAATATAGAAGAGTGTATTAATACATAATAAGAGAAACATATACTAAGGTCCCCAAAGTGAAGGACTCACCAACTAGCTTGAGTAGTATTGAACTAGCACGTGGAGGAGAAGGATGATCAACTTGGGCCAAGTACGCAAGAGTACGCGTTAGTACGTTTGAATATACTAAGTATGTAGGATGCGATGTAATAAGAGATACACATCATAATCATGATGCATAACAATAGGCAATAGACATCATATAACAATATGACATGTATGGTCAATGCTTAAGTAAAACATGCTTAAGTAACTCAAGCTCATTTAGGATATCATATGTGTAGAAGAGACCAAGAAAGATTTCCAAAGTACAAACCCCTAGGTTGGTTGATGATGATCTCACTCCATCACCCTAGTGGCGAAGTACAAGCCCCTCATATCGTTGATGATAATCTAACCTATCACCCTGGTGGAGAAGTACAACCCCTCATATGGTTGATGAGTATGAACCCCCATCTCGGTTATCCGGGCTCTTGGTCCCCCCAGATTGAGCATGGTCTAATGCAAAACTTTATATAGAATATATCATTTACATAAGCTCTTTTTATCATCATAACATCAATCATATCATATCTCCTGCTTTACACCTTCAATTCTTCAAGAAACCATAATCGGACATTCTATCAAACACTTGGAGGGTGTGAAATAGTAGTATAAAACACTTAAATATAGAGGTGAAATCATGCAAGAAAATACATTGTAAAGGCATCAATCAACACCTTGAAATACTCCCAAGAAATATACATCAAAATTCCTCATCAAATCTTATAATAGATCCAAGATTTATAGCTCAAAACAGTCACAACTTTCATAGATATAACATAATTCATAGATATGTTCATACTAGTAAACCCATTTATAAAATAAACTTTAAATCATGCAAATTGAGTAAAAAAGAGGGTAGGGAACCATGGGTGAAAGGACCCAATGGTTGAAACCCACATACCTTGAGTTTGGAGAACCCTTGAAAAAGATTGGAGATGGAGACTTGAATCTTGATTGAAATCCTTGATGAAATCCTCAAGATTGGTCTTGAGTTTTAGGACTTGAATTTAGGGTGGAATATGAGTCAAAGTGTTTGAGAGAATATTGGGGAATGTTAAGGATTATATGAGGATGAAATAAAGCTAAGTACTGGTAATTTCACATGTAGGAAGGCTTAGGCCCAAGACCCAAAGCCTTGGACACAAAACAGAAAAATGACCAAAATAACACTCGGTCGCATCGTGCCCCAGACGCGGATTTAACACTGGAAATTACAACTTTGAAATTTTGGATTTTGCTATGGTTTCTCTAAGATTTAGGTTAGACGTATTCCCCACACAATTTTGCTCTCTGAACAAGAATATGAAGTCAGATTTTCAAAATAATGAATATATTTTTAGATATATGGAAATTACGATTCCGAGCACATCCGAGGCACATTTTTGGACACTTCTTGGGGTCATTTCAATATCTCCCCCTTGGGAACATTCATCCCCTAATGTAAAGGAAATGTACATGACTAGAGTAATTATGAACAAATCAGCCCCAACAAGAATGTAACATTGCATTTAAAACACCATTTTCAAAAACTCAACATAAGTATAAAATCATCATAAATTTGCCAACTTAAACATGTATGCATAAGAATGATGTCGGGGATGAAACATAAGACTTGAAATCACATGAAGAACTTGGTTGCTATCTTAGGATTGATTAGAGTGAATGAGGTAAGAATATCGCTCCCATAAGACCACTTTGGCATCCTTGGAGACACCTTTGACTTGATGATCCTTTCAAGTAGGCCTTAATGAACACCACATCCTCATTAATCAACTTCTCCACTCATCCATCCAACACCTCCACCTGGACCTCCTTCTAAGCCAACATATCCTCCACTTCACCTACAACTTCAAAGAGTTCTATAGCACTAGAGTCACCAACACATCCCCTCAACCTAGAAGCATGATAAACTGGATAAACCATACTCCTACCGTAGGCAATTCCCAAGCTTGTGTTGGCTCACAATCCTCAACTCAATCATCAACCTTAAATACACCTAATCCACTTGGTACTATAACCACCATCTTCCCCTTGGGAGACAACCTCCACTCTATCATCAAGATTGATCTTGAGTTTTAGGACTTGAATTTAGGGTGGAATATGAGTCTAAGTATTTAAGAGGATATTGGGGAATGTTAAGGATGATATGAGGGTGAAATAAGGCTAAGTACTGGTATTTTCACATGTAGGAAGGCTTAGGCCCAAGACCCAAAGCCTTGGACCCAAAGCAGAAAAATTACCAAAATAACACTGGGCCCCGTCGTGCCCCAGACACGGATTTAACACTTGAAATTGCAACTTTGAAATTTTGGATTTTGCTATGGTTGCTCTAAGATTAAGGTTAGATGTATTCCCCATACAATTTTGCTCCCTGAACAAGAATATGAAGTTAGATTTTCAAAATAATAAATAAATTTTTAGATATATGAAAATTACGATTCCGGGAACATCTGAGGGACATTTTCGGACACTTTTTGGGGTCATTTCAATATCTCCCCCTTGGGAATATTCATCCCCGAATGTAAAGGAAATGTACATGACAAGAGTAATTATGAACAAATCAGCCCCAACAAGAATGCAACATTACATTTTAAACACCATTTTCAAAATCTCAACATAAGTGTAAAATCATCATAAATTTGCCAACTTAAACATGTATGCATAAGAATGATGTAGGGGTTGAAACATAAGACTTGAAATCACATGAAGAACTTGGTCGCTATCTTAGGCTTGATTAGAGTGAATGAGGTATGAATATCGCTCCCATAAGACTACTTTGGCTTCCTTGGAGACACCTTTGACTTGATGATTCTTTCAAAAGGGCCTTAATGAACACCACATCCTCATTAATCAACTTCTCTACTCATCAATCCAACACCTCTTCCGAGACCTCCTTCTAAGCTAACATATCCTCTACTTCACCTACAACTTCAAAGAGTTCTATAGCACTAGAGTCACCAATACATCCCCTCAACCTAGAAGCATGATAAACTGTCCATACTCTTACTGTAGGCAATTCCCAAGCTTGTGTTGGCTCACAATCCCCAACTCACTCATCAACCTTAAATACACCTAATCCACTTGGTACTATAACCACCATCTCCCCCTTGGGAGATAACCTCCACTCTATCATCTTCTTACCCAAAACTTCCAACTCAAATAAGGTTGAATCAAGGCCTTGCCTAATCTAGACCTCTTAACTCAAGAAGATTTAGAGCCATCAAAAACACTATACTACCATTCTCAACTTCCTTCAACCTAACTTCTAACCTAACCAACTAATGGACCCCACTAGTCTCCTCTTTGCCACCATCAACAACACATGTTAGGCGAGCTAGAGCACCGACCGCAACATTAGCCTTACTGGGGACAAATAATGCAAACTCATTCATATTCCTTAAGGAATTCTAACCACCTTCTTGCTATCCACAATGCACACCAATCATATTTAGCAAACAACCTCTTATCCTCCAAGACTTGCAACACTACCCCCAAATGATTCACAAGCTTTAAACAAATCAATACCTCATCATTAGAGACCACAACATATCAAGGTAGGTTTTAAGACCCTATTCAAGAAACCCACAAGCATCACTGGTGTATAAGTCAACCAAACAACACCATTAATATGCTCACTTCTAGTCTGAAAAGGCACTTAGGGATATCACCTACCCCCATCCTCACTTGAGAACAAAACCTGAACCTCAAATCAACCTTAGAGAAGTGACTAACCCATTGTAGTTGACCAAAAAGATCGACCATCCTTAACTGTCATATTCTAACCTTACGAGATCTACACTCATTGGAAGCATGCTATGTAAGTAGCCCAAACCAGCCCAAGACATCCAATCCATCAAGCTAAGTTTAATCAAGATGACGAGAAAAAACTCTATGCAACAAGAGCATGGGGAAACCCTTAAAGATCTCTTCTAGCGACTATAGACTCACGCGACCATCCAGGACATACATATGAATTCTATTAGCACAAAGGAATCACATAGGAGATAGTGACTGCCGGACCTATCAACTTACCTTATTCAAAACGTCGTTCATAACATTGGCCTTACTTAGGGTCAGCTAAGTCATAGGAGAGACAATAGAAGAGAACCTACTAACAAGCTCCAATATAGCCCGCTAAACCCAAGAACCTCCTAATACCCAAGGAAGTCAAGGTCTAGGCTAATCTCTAATCACCTTCATCATAATAAGGTCCACTGTAATACTAACTCTCGGCACCACACGACCTAGGAAGTAACCTTTTAAAACCAAAATCCCACTTCTCCTATTTAGCGTCCAACTTTCTTCCTTAAACTTTGTAATACTACCCTCAAGTGACTCATATGCACTAACTTATTAGGGAAATGAACCATCATATCACCACCAAGAAACCATAAACTAATAGTGTAGGGACTAAAGATCTTATTCATAAGGCTTGTAAGCACAAAATCAAAATATCGGAAAGGGACATTCAAGGCCTCATCTACCACCACCAATAATTCTGGAAACAAAACAACTTAGGTTCAACACCTCCAATTCTCACAAGATTATAAATGCAACCCCATAGAGACCAATAATACCTTAAGACATGAGATGGACCTACCTCTCTTGCTATCACGTAACAACCTCCCACTCAAAGTCGGGCTCATTAAGGAATCGGGATCTAACTCTATTGGTCCCACCATCTATGAAGTCACAACATGCATGCAACCATTTCATTCCTAGTATGACATCAAAATCTACACGCCAACTACAACAAGCCACAAAACAAGACCTAATGCAATTTGAACCCAAATCAGCACCTATGAAACCCCTAGCAACCATATACTTTACAAAAGGATAGAAACCAAAGGTACACACAACAACTTGGCCACACAAGAAGCCCCACTAGCAACCAAAAAGAATAAAGAAGAAATAGATGCACACCGGGCCTATCAATGCATGCATAACAAAGCCAAGGAAACTTCAACTTATCAGTAATAGCATTGGCCATCTTATCCCCTTCTTAAGCCACTTGATCAACATGACCACTTTGATCCAAAGGTAGACCATCATTACACCCCCTTTGAACAAATGGACAATCCACTAGCTTGTGACCCACTTTGCTACATCCAAAGCAAGCACTAGTGTTCCTCCGACACGGGCCACCGTGGTTCTCCTTACACCCTCGACACTTGGGATTAGTCATCCCTCCATCACCTCCCTTCGGTTGACCAAGAGGACAACCACTAACTTTATGCCGCAATCCACCACAACCCAAGCAAGCATTAGACTTCTTCAAGCATAGGCAATCATGGCCCTCTCCACACTTTTGGCATTTAGGCCTTTCCACCCCCTCATCACCTCTTTTACCCTTTTTATGTTTATGAGGACACTTATTTATCGAATCACCCATCTCCCCATAACCATAACAAGTATTAGTACCTCTCAAGCATGGGCCATCATGGCCTCTACGACATTTTGGGCACCTAGCATAATGTGGCAAACCACTACCTCTACAATTGGAAATTTGGAACTTACCCACATTATGGGCCCTTATGGCCTTACGGCCCTCATGGCCTCACTACCTCCCATCCCACCACTAGAAGTCTTGGGAGCACCCACTTGTTGATTAAGTCGGGTTTCCAATGTTGTCACCGCTTTGGCCATTACCCATAGAGTATTATGAACCTCTTCATTATACATATCACCATCTTGAGTAGGTTGATACATATCTTGAAATATAAAAGTTGGGGTTAACAATAAGCCTTGGGGGATCTAACTCTATCGCACAACGTGGATCATTAAGAAGTGAAATATTTCCTAGAATGCCTCATAGCCTACTACTCATTGTTGTGGTACACAGCACAACCATAAATAAGACTCTAATCGATGCGATGTGTTGGACTCCGAGGATCTAACAACCTAGTGCTTTAAAACCATCTTTGTCATGACCCAATCCTAGGGCCTAGACGTGACCGGCGAATGCGGAACCTAAAGGAACCCTAAACATGCCTCATAGTATATTATTACACATCCTTGGTCATGGAAGTAATGTAAAACAATATAAGAAATATACACAAGGGGAATTGAGACTAAGGGAGAGGGGTTAAAACTTAAGTAATATGTAAAAGTTAAGAAAACAAAGGCAAGGGACTAAGGGGAAAGCTTGCATAATATCATAATCAAGAGACAAAAGAGTCAAGGCTCATATCATAGATACATAGCATGTCCAACAACACCTCTACTACATAGATAAGAGTGGGAGCCAAGACAAAGCAGTTGGACTCACCCTCATAGTCAAAATAGAAAATAAAGAAGAGTGTCTCAATACATAATACGAGAAACATATAGTAAGGTTCCCAAAGTGCAGGACTCACCAACTAGCTTGAGTAGTACCAAACTAGCCACGTGGAGGAGGAGCATGATCAACTTAGGCTCTGATCCCTACATGATGATATCGTATAGGCAAGAGTATGCGTTAGTACATTTAAAGGTACTAAGTATGTAGGATGCGATGCAACAAGAGATAGACATCATAATCAAGATGAATAAAAATAGGTAATAGACATCATATAATAATATGTCATGTATGATCAATGCTTAAGTAAAACATGCTTAAGTAACTCACACTCATATAGGATATCATATGTGTAGAAGAGACCAAGCAAGATTTCCGAAGTACAATCCCCTTGGTTGGTTGATGATGATCTCTCCCCATCACCCTGCTGGTGAAGTACAAACTCCTCACATGGTTCATGATAATCTCACCATATCACCCTGGTGACGAAGTAAAAATCCCTCACATTGTTAATGAGTCCAAACCTCCATCTCGGTTATCGGAGCTCTTAGTCCCCCCGGATCAGTCATGGTCTAATGCAACACTTTATATAGAATATATCATTTTCATAAGCTCTTTCATCATCATAATATCAATCATATCATATCTCATGCTTTTGACCTTCAATTCCTCAAGAAACCATAACCGGACATTTTATCAAACACTTGGCGGGAGTGAAATGGTAGTATTAAACCATGAAATATAGAGATGAAATCATGTAAGAAATCCATTGTAAAACCATGAATCAACACCCCCAAGCAACATACATCAAAAACCCTCATTAAATTGTACAATAGATCCAAGATTTATAGTTCAAAACATAGCAAAACAGTCAAAACTTTACATAGCTTTAACATAATTCACACACATGTTCATTCTAGTAAACCCATTTGTAAACTTTAAATCATAAAATTGAGTAAAAGGGGGTAGGGCACCATGGGTGAAAGGACACAATGGTTGAAACCCATATACCTTGACTTTAGAAAACCCATGAAAAAGAGTGGAGATGAAGACTTGAATTTTGAATGAAATCCTTGATGAAATCATTGATGAAATCCTTAAGATTGGTTCTGAGTTTTGGGACATGAATTTAGGATGGAATATGAGTCTAAGTGTTTGAGAGAATATTGGGTAATGTTAAGGATGATATAAGGGTTAAATAAGGATATGTATAGGTATTTTCACGTGTGGGAAGGCATAGGCCCAAGACCCAAAGCCTTGGACCCGCAACAGAAAAAATTACCAAAATAACACGCGTCTCAGACGCGGATTTAACACTGGAAATTGCAACTTTAAAATTTTTAATCTTACTATGGTTACTCCAAAATTTGAGTTAAACCTATTTTCCACTCAATTTTTTCCCCTAAACAAGAATAAGAAGTCAGATTTTCTAAATAACGAACGAATTTTTAGATATATGGAAATTATGATTTTGGGAACTTCTGAGACATATTTTCGTGCACCTTTTGGGATCGTTTCAAATGCTATCATCAAAAATATTTTAACCACAGATAGAGCTACCACCTACCAATATTATCCTCCAACACTGATTCTTTGACACTAATCCCAAACTTATCACCAGTGCTTGATTTGGATCAACAAAATTCCTCTCCAATTTTCAATTTATTTGCCTAACTCGAACCCAAAATTAATTTTACTCCTAATTTTATTCACTTAATAAATTATAATCCTAACCATAATTCTAGTTCAGTCCCAAATCAATTCAATCCTATCTCTATCCCATGAAGAGAAGACAATATAGATCAAACAGTAAACAATCTTTGTACCGGGTATCCAATCATTTTCTTAGAAAAATCCTTGAAAAACAATCTACATTGCTTTCTTTATCTTCTTCAGGTAATATAGCGAATCCCAAGTAGAAAGTTCTGATTTTGCAAAGAGAAGTGGTTGTTCTAAAGTGGTAAAAAGAGTTAATAGGAGAAGATGAAAAGTTTTGGACAAGATTATTTGTACAAATAAAGAGTAGACTTTTGAGGCTTCAATTACGTTAAGTGTTGGATTTTCATCTAAATTGTTATTGGATGAGTAAATTGATGCTAGGGTTCTTAGTGTAGTTGGTGAGGTTAAACAATATAACTACATTTTGATTAGAAATCATATTATTACCAAATGGCATGAAAATATGTCAATTTGGGTAAGTAAAGATATATTTGTTGATATCATACCTGAATTATAATAATTTTGGGGTGGCTTGAACAATTAAGGATAGGATTCTAGATGAGCCAAGTACAGGTAGAGTGATTGTTATCGAGGCAAGTCTTGCTGGATTGGCACCTGCAAGGCAACTAACGCTATTTTGATTCGAGATTACTATTTTAGAGGGACGAAAGCATATAGGTGGAAGGGTTCCAGCTGTCAATTTAGGAGGGAGCCTTTTGACAGCTAGACTAGGGAATCCTCTTGGTTTGTTGGCACCGTAGTTATAGTATACATTACATAAGGTGAGAGACTAATGTCCAGTCTATTGTGCTGATGGAAAACTTGTAGATTAGTATTTGGACAAAAATATAGAGGTCACTGATAACGGGCTTTTGGATAGAGCAAACAAGCTTAAGATAGAATTATCTCAGGATAGTTCTCTTGGAGTAGCATTGGAGACTTTGCGAGAAGATTTTGGTGTCGCAATGAATGGTGAGGTGATGAGGTTGTTTAATTGGCATCAGGAAAATCTAGAATATGCAAATAAGATTTTCTTTCAAATCTTGGAGGGGATTACTACTTCTTGCCTAGTGAAAATTGAAGATTAATTCATGCCTCTATGAAAAATGGATCTATTATTTATTAAAGACCTATGCATACTATTCATTACGATAGTAATAGTGTAAATGTTGCTACTGGGGACCAAGTATTTGAGGGTGACATAGAACTATGCACAGTTCTTTTTGGAGATTTCAAGAATAGTTTGATCAAATTCATTCCAGAGTCTCCCCAACAGTAGCTGGACACAATAGAAAGATTGGGATTTGGATTGTTGAATAAGGTAGCATTGTTATTCCCTCATGTGTTCTGGGACTCTAATGTTGATATTTTTGTTCATGTTAATAATGATTGTAGTTGTCCAGGGGAATTCTTTCTATTTTATAACTATGCAATAGTTGTTGGTGGGCCCTTATTGTTAGCTCTAGTTGCTGGAGAAGCTGCACACAAGTTTGAGATGATGTCCCCTAATGATGCAGTGACTCATGTTCCACATAAACTTGGAAAGAGATATGGCATTGTGCATCGTTTCTTTTGGAGTTTTAAAGAGTTGTTCTAGGGAGTTGTTTATGACAAAATTTTGGGTAAGGGAACCAAGCTCAAGCAAGAAGTTTCCTCAGGATGGGGAAAAACAGATCCATAACAACTGCTTAGTGGTTGAGACATAATGTTGTCATTACGAGAATATTCAAACATGGAGGAAGTGAGAACCCTTATCAAAAACTAGTAAAAGGGCAAATTTCTGACTTGCCAGAGACGTACAGTTAAAGTAGCTCACGACTACATTTGTTCTGGTATCTATATCAGATAAAGTGGTTCCATTTATTCACAAATACATTTATCGCCATTTCTCATTCTCCGTTGTTACTCTCTCTTCAATGGAGTGTGTAAGAGAGTTTTTCAGTTAAGTGAAATTGATTTATATACTTTCCCTTTGAGGGCCTATAGAACAACTGAATATATAAATCTCTCCCTCAAGTTCTAGATAAGTTCACAATAGTCCCTCAAACGCTATTATTTTTTTAACCAAGTCATCCACTCTTTTTATTTTATTAGTTCTCATATACGTGCTTTTACACATGTGTCCTAAAAAATAGTATACTAATATAAATGAATAAAAAAGTTTAAAATGAAGTATTACAAGTTATTATTCTTGAACAATTTGAGTATTCAAACTTTTTTGTTGAATGCTAGATGATTATGCATATACTAATTGTCGGTGTGTCCTAAGAAAATAGTATACTGACATAAATTAATAACAAAAAATTAACACTTGTGATAATTCAACATATATCAACTTTTTAAAAAGAAATAGTAAAATAGCTTGGTGCACAAAAAATCGATGTTCATACAGGATCTCGACAAGGGTCAAAGGGTCATTATGTATGGATAAGTCTAACCTAATACAAAATGTTAAGCTTCAAACTTTTGACCTTAAAGAACTTCAAAGGATTGATGATGAGGAGAAGATAAAATAAAAGTATTTTTTCTCAACTAAAAAGGCAAAAATTGAGCTCATATTAAGACAAGTTATATATATCAGCAGGGGCGAATTTATATGTAAATTTCGGGTCACGCGAACCCATAGTCATCCAGCTAAATTTGGTATATTACTTGTATAATTCCTAAAAAATATATTAAATACTAGCTAAAGGAACTCATGCTCAAAATGACAAGTTGGTCCGGTGGTTCAATGGCTCTTTATTAGTAGATCCCAATTAACAACACCCATTTTGTTCATTTTTAAAAAATAAAGTAATCGTCCACTCATTTTCTTGAATTCCTAGATTCATCTCTGTATATAAATATGTTGGTAGTTTTGAAAAAGGAAAGAAATATATAATACTACTAATACGAAAAGAATAGTAAACATACATATGCCTATATTTCTTTCCATCTGTGTTAAAATTTAATTTTTTTTCTTTTATAAAATTAAAAGTTGGGAAAATATTATAAAATTAAAAGTAGGGAAATTTTTTATTTTAATAAACAATTTTAATTCTTTAAATTTGTTAAAATTTTAACACTTCTAGTCACCATTTTTGTTGATTTGATTTGACATGAATTTTGCACGATTGATTCGATTTGACATGAACTTTATTATAATATGAATGAAATAATTTTTAATGAATGAGTTTCTCAAATAATGTTAAAGGATTATTAATTTACTCATGATATATTTTCAACTTTTAGGATATTGTTCTAGAATTTGGACTTTTACAAGTGAAACTACTCTCGAATTTCATCGAAAACATCGTCTCTAGCTTGTCCAATGTATAGAAAAAAATTGCATACATACTATACTCCCAAAACTCCGGTTATAAACTAGATTTTTCTTTTAATATTGTCGAAAAAATATTAAGTTAATCAAGAAATTCATCTTTGAATCAAGAAATTTGGCATAATAACAAACAAACCCAATGCCTAAAATACATTTTCTATTTGTTTAACTATCCATTGTCAATTCTTAATCATTCCGGTCTCAAGTTCTTAATCATTCCTGTCTCGTGTTCGACTAGCTGGACTAATCAATCTCCACCACATGCAATGCTCCACCACTAAATGGACCAAAGAAAAGCTTAGTACGACTTTCCACAATGTATCAAGATTCTAGCTCCCAAGAAGAGATCAAAAATTATAGCACTTCCCAGAGTAGTTTGTCCAATATACCTAATTTGTATTAGTCCAGGAACCTGCAAAAGATTCAAAAAGTTCATGTTGTCATGGATTGATAATATAGCAAGAAAACTTGAATAGTAATATGAAAAGTTGGACAAACTTGAGCAAATTTAAGAAGAGACTAATAAGGAACAACAACATGAAACTTGAGAGAATCCACAGATTTCGCTTGCATCTCAATTGCCAATATAAGGAGGAAAGAAACATAGACATCTTGACACAAAGGTAAAGAAACAAAAAGATCAAAAGAAAAATCCTTATTGTATATCTACTTAATCCAGAAATTGATAGCAGTTAAGACACAAAACACAAAATCGATTAAAATGAAAAAGAAAAAGAAAAGAAATAGTTCTTGCTCTTGTTAGTAAGATCCTCAACCAGTGTTAGACCCCGTAATTAACTTAATGAAGGTCAATTATTAATTCAGAAAACAAATTGTTGGGATTGAGCTATATTGGAAATTCAATTAACTTAAGGTGCGGGAGTATGTAATCAAATGAATTTCATGGATAAAAATTAAATTGAAGTCGGAAGTCCTTAATTGGATTTAAAATAGAGAAGTTTGGGACCTAATTGGTCAATGGG
>JAOTQR010091285.1:0-32700 GCA_025774065.1 Solanum ossicruentum
GGTTCGATAAGAACCTAGCATAGGGACGAACCCGATACAGTTTACCACTGATCAGTTGGTCATTTATTTACAGCTGTGCACAGATTTTTCAGTACAGATGATACAGTAAAGGTAAAGTGATATAAAGAATATAAAGTACTTGATCCCAAAGCATATCTAAAGGTGTTCTCTTATCCTACACTAGTGCATGGTTTCATTTGAGTTGTTATTTCATACACAGTGTTTGTTGCCTTACATATTCAGTACATTATCTCGTACTGAGTCCCTTCCGGGGGACCTGCATTTCATGTTGCAGGTATAGGTGCTAATAGATCTCCCTAGTAGAAGTAAAGGACATTTAGCTGCAGTTACCAAGCTCCAGGTTGCTTCGGAGATTTATGCATATTTAGAGCTTTTATGTTTGCATTATCCAGTTAATTCAGATGGGGCTTGTCCCGAACATCTGTAGATACTTTCCTTTCTTAGAGGCTTTGTAGACTATGTAAACTAAAGCACAGTCATATCTAATATGTCAGGCATCGTGGCCCCAACGGCCTAGCTATAAGCATCTCCTTTTAACTTGTTAAAGCCGTATATCTCCTTAGAATCATGGAAAACATAGATGTCACTTATAATATGTATGCAAAACGCTTAGATATAAGTTGGTTCTCCCGAGCCTTATCGGCAACGGGTGTCAGTCCGCCCTAACCCGACTTTGGGGTGTGACATGATATGATAAGAAAGGACTTGGAATTTGAGGTAGATGATTGGGTATACTTGAAAGTGTCACCCATGAAGGGTGTGATGAGGTTTGATAAAAAGGTCTAGTCTATCCTATATCAGACCTTAACAAATTATGAGGAGGATTGGGAAGGTCTCCTACGAATTTGAATTGCCATCCAAGTTAGACAAGATCCATCCAGTGTTCCACATTTCGATGCTAAAGAAGTGCTTCGCAGACCCTACCTTGGTGATCCCTATTGAGAGCATAGGAGTAAAATATAGTTTGTCCTATCAGGAAATTCCAGTCCAATTCCTTGATCGTCAAGTTCGTAAGTTAAGGAGCAAAGAGATAGTCTCCGTCAATGTTCTATAGAGGAACCAATATGTTGAGAAAGCTACATGGGAAGCCGAGGAAGCTATGAAGATCAAATACCCGCACCTATTCGTGCCAAATGACGATGAAGTCAAAGGTAAAGTCCCCATTACTAACTTAAATAGAAGTTCCCATTATTGAATTGATGTGTTTATTCTATTCTTGAGTCTAATGTACAAGTATAGAAGGTAATGGCTAGTTCAAAGTTCGAGTTTTTCTTGAGTCAGTATTAAGATGAGTCTTGAGTTTACTCGTGCATTAATCTCACCTTTACTCATCATTCAAGGATGAATTATCCCAAGGTGGGGATAATATAGCACGCCATAATGCATCTTCTCAAGCTACAATGGAAAATTCGAGACCCGATATGCGATTAGCATGAAAAATTGACTGGAAAATTAGTCTCGAGATGATTCTAGAGTAACTAGGTATAATATTTTGTAATTAAACACAAACCAGTGAGAGTGCATGGCCAGGGTGCTAACGCACCTGCGGCGCGAACTTGGACTTGGTTTTTTTTTTAATTTTTCCAAAAGGTGATGTGTTTTGAGAAATTCGCAAAATTATACATGTTCGCGTCCCTGAAGCAATATGGACATGGTATTATGGGATGAAGATTATTTTTTTTAATTACGGGAGGGGCCTTTGGTCATTCCCCAACCTATCTTGAGTCCTAAAAACGTGCTTAAAGGCTATTTTATTCAGGTTAAGAGTTTCAAAACCCATTCTTCTTAGTTTCTATGTGAATATTCTTCAGAGAAAAGACAAGAAAAGATTGGGGATTTCAAGATTGTGGGTAATTCCTTGAAAAAGCCTAAGATATTCTCCATCCCAGCTTTGTCAAGCTACCCAAAGCATAGTATTGTTATCCCATGTGCCCCCTTTGATTGTAGAAAGTAGATACTTGAAGGTGGTGGGTTCTGTTTGATAAATTCTTGAATTTTTTTCTGAAATTGATTTTATTTTACATATATTTTCTTGAATTGATGATCAGCATAACTTGAATTACTTGTTTAAATGGTGTATCTAAATTATCATATGAACCCTACTTGGTTACCTTGCTAAAAACTACAAGAATGAACTTAAGGGTGGATGTTTAGAGTCTTGATAATGTGGTTTGTTTGCTTGTTGTGGTCCTAGTCCTAAATGAATGTGTTATTAATTGATGTTGAAGAGATTGATATCCTTAGAGTCTTAAAGAGGTCAAATTTAATCTTAAAGAATGTTTCTAACTCCTTGAGTTGGTATATGATGAGATGAGTTGATGTTCCTTGTCCAAAAGAGACTAAGTGATGAAAAATCTTGATGTTTTAGATCTTATGAGCATGTTAAGAACTGGAGGAGTATTGAATACCGAAATGAGTAATAGTGAGTTCCACTCACACTCATTAACTATGTGGCCAGCATATAAGAGAATTGGACCATGAAAAATGAATGTTTCTCAGTCCCAAAAGAGGACTTGATAGATTTATAGATCCACTGATAGACTCGTCCTATACCCCGGCAAGTCACTGGATGAATGTGGCAAAGACATCACTTTGTTGTATCATCATCAGCTCATAAGTGATGGTTGTCCGCTAGAGAAACTCTCAGGTAAGTTCCATCTTGATAGCACTTTGATGTCGATATAATGGTATGAGTCTTGATTGATGTTGATGTGAAGGTGTCTACTCCTTATCCTGAGATGATATGAGTACTTGATGAGTTGATGTCATTCTATATTATTCTGTCTATATTGTTTACTGTTAGCCTGTTTACATGCTGCACATTCCACGTAATGATGTCATTTGGCGCTGCATCGTTTCATGATGGAGATTTTGTAGACAGAAAACTTCAACAGGTGAATCGTTGAGGTCCAGAGACTCCTAGCTTTAGACACTTAGTAAGTCCTCCCCTTCATTCGGAGGATACTTCATTTTCATTTGTTTTGAGTTTTTACTTTGAGCTAGTGGTAGCGATGACCTATCATGGTACCTTCCTAGACTATTGACTTAAAGGTTGCTAGACATAGAGTTGATGGTTTGATGTTGGGGTCTTTCCCCTTTCCTTCTAAATTGAGCTTTTCATAAATTTCATTATTACGCTACGAATGTTGAAGTCTAGACTTAGGGCCTATAGCCCAAATTCAAGATGTGAAGAGATTAGAACTGCCCACAAGTTTAGATTTTATTAGTTCCAATGTCTTTCACTGATATGTTCATCGAACGAATGAAATAAGGTCAGGTTGTTTGCTTGGGGACTAGCAATAGTCTCTCAGTGCCACTTACATCTAGGGTACCCTCTCGGGGCGTGACATTTTATACTTATTGAATTAATTATAGCTTGATATTTATGTTAACAATATTTTAAATTATTTATGATGAATTTCATAATATTAGTACTTTACTTTTATATTTTTATTATTAGTAATTTTTATAGCATAACATATATTGTATTGATTATAAAATAGAAGTTTGAAATAGTAATTTGGCGTAGAAAAAGGGCGATAAGTCATTTAACCTGTTTGGAATCCAAATTAGTTCCAATAAGTCTTCATCCATTTTTAGCCATAACCATAAATTAGCTCACATAGTTATTTTTGAATAACCCAAGAGCTCCCCTCACTTTCGTTTACTCCAAGGGGTCGTTTGGTGTGATAAATAGGATAAATTAATCTTGGGATAAAATTTTAGTTGTCTTTAATTCTGGAAGTGGAATAATAATCATAGGATAACTTATCCTGTGATAAAGTGTGTGAAATAACAATAATACCCCTCTCAAAGTCTCTTTTGTACACCACTTTTATATTTATGTATACTAACATATATAATTTTTAATAATATTCACAACCTTAATTAATGGTTGTTTTTATATATTTTTCATTAAAAATTATATTTTATAAATATATTTTCTATTTATGAATATATTATAAGTTGAATTTATTTGGCTAATACTTATGTTTATGTATATTTTGATTTTTCTTAAAAAGTTTACTCTACTAGTAAATTATACATTTTCAATTAAATAGTTTATGACTCATATAAAATTTATTTTTTATATATCAATTAAAATATAAGTTATTTAAATAATTTTTTTTACTTTTAGTAAACTTAAAATGAAAGTTTTATTTTTAAGCTAAATAAGATGAAAATTTTATTTTTTAAGTTAAATAAGATAAAACTTTAATTTTAAAAACGAATGGAGCAATCATGAAAATGTATACCCATACATTAAATAAGATGAAATTTTAATTTTAACAATGAATAACTAAAGTTTGCAAAAAAAATTTAAAAAAAAGACTAAATATGGTTGAGGATATTTTTGTAAACAAATATTTCATTTTAGAAATTGTACCATAAAGAATAGTTTTGAATATGTCAAATCAAACAAACAATAAAAACTATTATCAACAAAAATAATCTCATTATAACTTATTTCATAATAACTTATTTCGACACAACTAATCTCATTATAACTTCTATCCAAATCAAACAATGATTAGTTCTAACTACACTCTCTTTCTTTTCTTTTATTTTTTTCCCTCTTCCTTTCTTCTTTGAGCAAAACTGAAAACGCTCCTTCCTCCATGGATGAAATTGTTGCTCCATTTTCATGCAAACTCTGTCACAGGCTCTTCAGCTGGTCAAATTTCACAGAGATAGTATGATTTCAATATTTCTCTTTGAGACTCTTTCCTCTCTTTTTCTGATTGCTCTGCCATGGAAGCACAAACTTCAAAGAATCAAATTCAAATTCAAGTTTTGACCAAGTTTGAAATCAGAATGAATTCAGTATCCCACCCAAAATACAAACCCAAGCTCTTCATTGCCTATGAATAGTCATTTTCTGATCAAAAAGAAAAGAAAAAAAACTTTCTGCCCCTTCACACTCTCATAAACACTAACAATTTGCTCTAAAATATCCTTCTGCCCCCTCACACTCTCATAAACACTAACAAACCCAAGCTCTTCACTTCCTATGAAACGCCCCATTCACTCCCCAGAAACAGGTAAAGCCTTTCTTAACTTTGTTCTGATGTTCTCTGTTTCCCTCTTTATGAGTTGTTAATTTTTTTCTCCTATGTTGAAATGTGATTTACTGTTCATTTGGCTAGGAATCCTTAATATCTTGCTTTGACTAATTGTTGGCGTATTTGTTGTTCCTGTAATCTTAAATGAGGAATCCACTTAGTATATTTAGTTCTTGTTTGGTATGCAAACTCCTCCACATTGATGAAAGAGAAGAAAATGAACCTATTTAAATAGATTCAACCCAATCCATTAGTATGAGGCATATCGGGAGATGCCCAAAAATAAATACATAAGGGTTTGACCCAAAGAGGACAATATCATACTAATGTGGGGTTGAGTTATGGGTACACGTGGTCCTAACAAGTGGTATCAGAGCTCAGGTTTGGAGGTAGGAGTGATGTTCCGACGTGTGTGGAGTCACCGGTGTACGTGTGTGGAGTCACCGGTATGACATTAGGACCAGAGCCCAAGTTTGGAGGCAGGAGTAATGTTCCGACATGTGTGGAGTCACCGGTGTGGAATTAGGACCAAAGATCTGCAAGGGTGCCTTGTATCGAAAATCTTCCTGTCATATGCCTAGTATAGGCGGCGTGTCTCGTTGGGCAATAACATCGGTGCAAGATGATTTGGTGGATCAAATAGTGTAACCTAGCGATGTGTGAAGATCTACGGTAATGTCTTGTGTCGAAAGTCTTCCCGATAGGATGGTCGGGCGGCGTGTTCCCCAGGTTGTTGCAGCGGTACAAGATGGTGGCAGATCCGAAGCAATAATCACTGGAGGGGAGGTCACAGATTGTGTGGTCAGAATTTGAGGGGAGGTTTGTTAAGTATGCAAACTCCTCCCATATCGGTGGAAGAGAAGAAAATAAACTTATTTTAAATAAGGTTCAACCCAATCCATTAGTATGAGGCCTTTTGGGAGATGCTCAAAAACAAATCCGTGAGGGCTTGGCCCAAAGCAGAAATATCATACTAATGTGGGGTTGGGTTGCGGGTACGCGTGATCCTAAGAGTTTATTTCTTGTCGATTGTTCGATTATGCATATAAAATGTGTTGTCTGGCCAAGCTCAGATTGGAGCTCTTGCTTTACCTCAAGCATGTTTGCGTTGGGTATGATTCTTGATTAGTGTAGGTGACTCTTCAATTAGATTTTCTTATGTTCATGATCGTTTAAGTCCTCTTCTTTGCATCAGTCAAGGGTCAAGTCCCATGTTTGGCTAGATTAGTTCAGGTCTCATCTCTTCTATGGATCAGTGTGAGTACAGTTCTCTGGTTGTCCAGGTTTAAGGTTTGACATGTTGATCAATTGATGTTGCTGGCCTGCCTATACGTCTAGCTATTTTGTTTTTCGGTACAGCCTCTTGTTTAATGGATATCATTTGAAGTTTGATCTCGGTTATCTTGTGAATCGTAATTTCAAAAATGTCTGATTGTTGTAGCCTTAAATGTTGTTAAAAATCTGATTAGAATCTGGATGAATTGAATAAGAGCAATTTGAGTTTGTGCTATCATACTATATGGTGTTGACCTTTTAGTTTTCCCCTGTCTTGATTCTTGTCAAATGTTAAAGGTTTGAAATCCTCAAATTCATGAATGGCTATTCTTTGTTGTTTCATACATCTTTCAGTATTTTAATTGTTTAAGTACAAATCTTAGTTAAGTGTTAGAGTTATATTTATATGCGAGCCCTAATCTTTGTTCCCTTTTTGTTATTTCATGTGAATTCATCCTCGAGTCCAATTGGTCGTTACTTCATTGCATTCGCGGGGTTGAGTTAAACCCAATGTCTTCAAGTCAACCTCGTCAATTGGATCTGTTTTTGAGTGAAAGGGAAGCAAATGTTGGGTTAAAATCCAAGTAATCTGAAGAGGCCAAAATCCCAATTCATACAGCTGCAAATAGGAAATGCTAAAGGACCTGGCAGGCCTAAACTCATTGTAGAATTAGGATAGGGGAAGACTGGTCTGCCAAGCCTAAGTTTTCTTTTAGCTTATCGATAAAGGCGTATAGGAGGTGATTTTTCCTTATTTATTTGCTTGTGTTAACTCTAATTCTAACAATTTGTTTGTTTTAATTTTAATCTAATTAAATTCTCCATAGTTAATCATTTGTGTTATTTTCTTTATTTAAAATAATTTGGTGAATTTTAGTTAGTCATTTTGGTGAAACTTTATTTCTTGTGGAAATTCTTTAAAGTCCTCAAATTGCTACTTATTTATTTTTTTTTAAAAAAAAAATATTGCTAGTGTTTTATTACGTTTCAAGAGTCTCCTAAAAGATTTTATTCTTTTAAGAGGAATTTTCAAGTGTTTTTATTGAAAAGGATTATGAATTCCTTTTTATTTTCTTATGTAGCCATTTTTGTTAGAACTTAACTTTTGAAACTTCACATTTTTCGTAAAAATTTTAAAATGTACCAAAGTTAGGCAGTGTGGCTAGGTTTTAAATTTGTCTAAAAGGTTCCTAAACAATTTAAAAAGGAAAAATCTTTAATTAGATTTTTCCAAGTTCCATTTTAAACATTGATTATCCGAAGTTAGTTAAATGTTTTAATCGTTGGTCAACCGCAAGTTAGTAGTCATTTTGAGTAATTAATTTTTTTCTCAAAGTGAAAATTAGGCCCTTACTTATTTCTCTAAAATTTTAAGATTTTTTCTGTTGAAATCTTAATATAAAATTTTTCTCTCTTAAAAAATTAATGGCCTAACATTCATTTTTTTGTGTCCAAAAGCATAGCAACTATTACATCGATGGATGGGACCGGTAATAGTGTGTCTCCATCAAATAGAAAGAAATCACACTAGTGCAATATAGAAAGTAAATGCCTCAAAAAGACTACAAATACATTACCTCAAAATAAAATTAAGATACATGATAGAATAAAAAAGGGAGGAGTCCCGAACTACGAGCTCACCGTGAATAATAAAGCTAGTCTTGAACGCTAAGTACTAGCACGAGCTTGTGGATGAGTATCTGTCCCTGCATGGTTAAATCGTGCAGATAAAATATGTGTTAGTACGTTGGAAAGTACTAAGTATGTGAGGTGCAGTGCATTATGAAATTGTAATGCCATTATTTATAAATAAAACATATGAGTACATATAAAGCAAACGATATATAAAGTGAGCTAAAGCATACATGCATAAAAAATATGACTCAATATGAATAAGAGTCTATGCATGAGACATAACATGTAATGAAAGCATATCATGTCATCATAACTTGTGGTGGTAGACCTTAACCAACATTTAAGACAATCTGAGCTACTACATGGAATCCAATAGAACCTTCTATGTTGGCATGAGAAGATCACTTGCCGGGTGGAACTCCATCAATTTTGCATATATCATATTTACATAAATGGACTATGCAGATTCACTAGCTTAGCCTACAAGGGGTCCTATGGTGGCACATAGTTAGGGACAATGAGGTTCAACTTTAATGGGTCATACCTCAACTAGCGAGATGAAACCCATCCTCAAGTTCATTCGGTGCTAAGTCATTCCACGAAATTCTTAAAATACTACTTAGAATCATAAGTAGCAATCATAGGAGCAACTCGAACATTAGGAACCACTAAGTGAGAATTGAAGTTTCATCTTGGGCACCTTTCTAAAACATATTTTAGGACAATTATCAATATGCTTATATATTTGACAAATCATTACATAAAACTTAACTTTGATACCCTAATCATTATCGTATATCATAAAGCTTTACTCAAAAACCAGATGGATTAGGCTTTTTAAATCGAATAATCATAAATCACACAAGCCATAAGAAAATTTCTCTTTTTAAGGAACATAGAAACCAACCAACCTTTATCGACGTCAAGACCCATCAAGGAGTCATCATCAATAGTTCAAAAATGCATATATACCTAGTAAAATAGTTGTAGGATATCATAAATAACATTTGATGACATAAATATCATGAAATCATCACAGGCATGCACATTAACTTAAGGAAGTTAAAGAAAAGTTTAAATACTCAATAATAAAACTTTATGGGTCAAAGGATACCCATAAATCAACTCACATACCTTGGGAAAACTAGACGGGAACAAATTTGAAGCCTTTGGGGAAGAATTTGAAAACCCTAGTTCTAGCCTTGCCTTATTCTTGAGACCATTATTTCCTTAGAAATTTATGGAATAAGGGATTGAATGAGGAAATTAGTGCTTAAAGGCTGATATAAAGTTCCTTTCTCGATTCCAAAGTGATGTAGTTTAGGAATAGAATTGACGAAAATGAGAAAATTGCTCCTCATTAAAACTTTCGGATTCAGCCTATGAATTCCCGACTATGGGCCATAAGTCTATTCATGAGTTGTAGGTCCCTCTCGTCTGGTAACACATCTGAAATTCCTAAAAACTGACCTTGCTGGACCCAAAGCTACGGAGCCTTGTTAGGGTGGTATAAATTTTTATGGGTCGTGGTTGGGCTCGAAGAGTCCCTCCACAATAAGCCATTTGTCTCCTTTTTCAACGCCTTATTCCACGAAGCACCCTACATATCGTATCCTGTTTTACAGGCCATCTGATAAGACATAGGCCATCTTTCAGAAAACTCTAAATTTCCTTCATGTTTGATAGTCTTACTCATGACCCTTCCTACAGAACGTATAGTTTTCTATGGGTCGTCACTTGGTCCGTGGGTTACCCCATACTTGAAAACATTTTCCCTTCCTGAAGTTCTATGTTTAAGAACGAAACCTATGGGTTCATATGTCCATTTACGGGCCGTAAGTCACCTTGTGAAACAAAATTGTAGGTCATTTTCAGGATAACTTCTCTGCACTCAAGGCTCCTAAACTAGGGTGTTCTACAAAAATAGTCTTACTAGATGATTGCGAGGTAAGAAGGAAACTACTTTAACTGATTATGTACATAGTTTTTTCATTGCTCTTTTAGAATGTATGTAACACCCGTGAAAAGATGGAAGTACCCGAGAATTGACCTTGCGCGTAACATGTCTTTCCATTTTTCGATTGTAAATCCAAGACTGGATTTGCGATCAGTTCGAAATACTGAGTTAGAAAACGTTTTGACTCAACTTTAACGTGAAAAAATATGAATTATTTTTTCTAAGAAAATAAAAAACAGTGAGATTTCCGCACCCCTTCCGCGACGTGCTAGGGATGCGGAACCATACTTGGGTTTTTTCGAAAATTTGATGGAACTTGAAAATTCATGAAAAAGTGTAATTAACACTAGTGCGTGTCGTGCACTAGTGCAGGAGGAAGAGGTTTTCTTTTCTTTTGATGGGGAGGGGTAGTTTCAACCTTTTCCACACCCCATAATCCTAATTAGATGCTTTAAAGTCGTTTTAAGTCCAAAAATGTTTTTCTTTCTCATTCATTCATTCAAGTAAAGAAAATTCTTCCCAGAACTTCAAACATAAGCTCAAGAATAGTTACGGCCTTCAACAAAATCCCTCCAATACAACAAAAGTTCTTTCCAAGGTATATAAGGTTACCCTAAAATCTATTATTTCAAGAATATCTTTAAGAATAAAAGTTAGTTTTTACCCATGAACTTTCAAGTATTGGTTGAGACTAAATCCATGTAAACTTTGTGAAGTATGGTAATTTCCATAGATTCTTGATGAATATTATTATCTTGGTTTTTATATTGTGCAATTAAAGTATTGTCATCCAATTTACATTTGTTGATGAACAAGATTTATTATTATTAAGTTTTCTTGTAAAATCTTGATATTATTTCAAGAAGAGAAAGACTAGTATGAGTACTTTTAAGCTAAGTTCAAGAAATACATTTTTAGAACTAATTTTTGCATATTAGCAAAGAAATGTAGCCTGATTTTGAATCACTTGAGTCGATATAAGTTTTCAGAAAAGTTAAAGAAGTCAGATGAGAAAGCTATGTAGTAAGTTGGGCTAAGTCTACTACCAGATTTCAAGAATTTATAATTCTTTAAGTTTGAGTTATATAAAAGTATTTTGGATGTAGTATTGAGCACCGATATGGGTGAGAGTAGAATTAATTACTCGAACTCATAAACATGTAGCCAGCATAGGATAGAATTGTACGATGGTACCTTCCTCATTAGCCACTGAAATGCCAGTTTTGGGATGGATCCAGTCCCCTAGTTCTTCGTCCCCTACCCTGGCAAAGTACGAGACGACTTTGACAGCGTAGGCAAGATGTTGTATCACCACGAAGCTCATAGTGGTGGTTGTCGGTTAGAGAAACTCCCCAAGCTAAGAAAAATATGTTTTTACCAGTTTTCAGCATGTTAGTTTTAGCATATAAAATGTTTATGATCACTTTTACATTATTATGAGTTATGCTTATATCCTTTGAGAAATGTTATGTTATCCTGAGTTACTATTTTGACCATCTTACATACCGCACATTCTACGTACTGACGTCCTTAGTACCTGCATTATTTTATGATGCAGATGCAGATGACAGAGTTCCTCAGCAGCCGCTACGTTAAGAACCTGACAGCTTCCGGACAGTGGTGAGGCCTCCTCTCAGTCCGAGGCCCTTTGGTTGATATTATTTCATTTCAGTCTTTACTTCAGTTCTGGCTACTTCGGGTCTGTCCCAGTAGACTCTTCAAACTATTTTAGTAGAGGTTCCATAGACTATGTCTAAGATACTTCAATTCTGATTAAATTGATTTCACTGTTGAGCTATTTCTCTTTTTAGTTATTCATACAAGCTCAAACTCCTCCTTGTGCCTAGATGTCCTTAAGACAAGCTCAAACTCCTCATCCTCTAAGAGCTTTGTATGTACATTCCTCTCCTCTGGCTCATCACCCTCTATGAGGGGTCTCTTCTCGTGTGAAGTCTCCGTCGATTCCTCAAAGGCACATAAATCAAATAGCGGCACTGGAGATATTGTCTATGGTAATGTGATTGGTACCACAAGTGATGCTTTCATATCAACTTGGAGTTGTTGTATCTCCCACTGCAGGGATAATAAATCTAAAGGTTAAGCCTCAACCAATCTTTTCTGAACTCGCTCCTCAAAGGTATCGATGTAAGCATCCATTGTAGAAACACAATTGTGAATGGTAGTAATGGTGAATGCCTAGCTCCGATCCTCTGAGTCTACAGTAGCCTACCGAACACATAACCTAATCTGCTGAATAAGCTAAGTCAACTATGACTCAGCACGTGATAATCTCTGCACCATGGCCTGAATAGAAGCGATAGATACATAGACTATACCCACTGTAGAAGGCTGTGAAGTAGTGGCCTTCGGTGCAGTAACACTGCTCTGTAATATGAATAGCCACCCATCTAAAAAGTATGGTCTGATGCTTAGGATCCTTCATAATCAATGAGTACTTAGCCAAACCCAACAAGTAATCAAACTCCGCTGTAGATTTGAGGGTGCGGTACTCGGGACTAAAAAGCATAAGGTGGATGGTCACCTCAGATATGTGGACCCACCGACCTCTCACACATGTCTCTGTCAGCCTAGGCTGAGTGAGTGGTTTTTACCCCTTGGGAAGAGAACACTGGATGGTGGCTACATAGGATGCGTAAAACTCCCTCACCAAAATCGGGGAGTACCTGCCAAGAGACTATGTCAACCATATGAGCCTATAATGAATCATCATTTCTTGTAGACCTAAGACACACCTAAGGCCATCTGAAATCACCCTAGGATCCTTATATATAGAATGGGTAGGTTTGCCCTACTTCTAGGGTTGCATGCCCTCTCTAAAAATTTCATCTATTCCCTCAACGCACCACCGATTAGCATGCGCATCCAGTGTTGATGATGATGATGATGTGATAGAGGACTCGACATCTACTCCTTCCTCAGAGCCCTCCTTAGAACTAGGCACCTCTATAGAAGGAGTCATCTATAGCATGCTACCCCCACTCTCATCATTGGCTTCCTCGTCAGACTGGGAAGGACTAGCAACCTGAGTCTGAGTATGCCCAACTTTGGTTGCAGCTCTTATCTGTGGTATCGCAGCACTTGGATCTGGTTTGACATCAACGATCTCTAATGACCCACTCGGCTCAGGGGTCTGCTCTGTATCATAAGGCTTATCCCTGAGCTTTCTCCTGAAGGCTTTGATCTTTGAGCGATTTCTTTTCGGGGCCATAGTATCTGAAAAATGGACATAAACGAATCATGTTTATCCCCAACAATCAAGAAATAAAAAGCAAAAGGTAAGCTAAATCAGTTGTATAAGTGTACTATGAAAGCCCCTTTGCGAGTCATAGTGAGCACTACAAGTCGTAAAGTGCTTTAGTAAACTAGTCCTACAGAACAATATTGGTCACAAGAAAAGTCTATGGGACCTAGGTATGGCTTGTAAAGTGGTTTACGAGTCGTACATTGGGAAGTATAAAATTTCACAGAGTAATTAAAAATCAGGCAGGGATCTACGAGAGCTATCTACGAGTCATAAAGTGATCTAAAACTCATAGAAGGTTTCATCTAATGAATACTCAAAACATAAAGTTTTTAGAATTTCACACAAAGAGCAATTATGACTCGTAGATTACTCAATGGTTCATAAAATCCTCTCATGAATCAGAAAGTTCAGGAACATGATGTTCTAAGTCCACCAGATGGACCCCAAAGAACATTTCCCATACTAATTCTACCAGCATCGAAGCAAGTATACAAACACTCTCATGAATTCAATCACACAACCCTACCCCCATTAGTTTCAACATCAAATTACCCTATCAAAAATGATCAAGCATAAGTGATCCTATCATTCCGACCATTCCAAGATGACTCAAACAAAATCATGATCCTATGTAGTTAATGACCAATCATAATTATAAACCATTCAATATCATTCAAACAAACATGGTAGGTGAATCATTAAGCATAATCAAGTAGCATTCGAAAAGGCAAAACATACCCAATTCAATTAAGGGCAACCCTAATTTCACATACACAATACAAATTCAACAAGATTTTCATTCTTAAACACCAACCCATAATACTTAACAAGAATGAAGATTAACCTGAAGAAGATGAAAGAGAGTGAATGATGAAGAAACCCTAGGTTTGCCAAAAATCACGATGGAAAATGGGTCACAACCACTAGAAATTGATTGGAATTTAGAGGGGAAGGGAAAGTTCGGTTGGATTTAGTCGATAAGCTCAAATAGGGTCAAATTAATTTTGACCCCTCTTTTTTATACTATTATCAGGTCAGGTGTTAAAATTACTAGGCTTAGGTCTATCGAACCCCGATTACGAGTTGTAGATAGATCTATGACTTATAAGTCATGATCTCATAGAACCCTCAACATGAGTATAATTTCAGAAACTTACATATGATCTACGAACCTCATTCACGACTCGTAGTTTGAACTACAAGTAGTAAAGTTGGCTCGTGGATTGTAATGCATAATTTTACTATTTACTAGAAAATTCTACGAGATGTGGTATGAGTCGTAAACTGCTCTACGACTCATGACCCAGTCGCAGAAACTGCACCTGATGCTTTTTTCAGCCGAATCTGCTGACTTAGTCCTATACTTGCATTGTCTTCATGAAATACACAATTACCCAATATGCAACCAATACAATGTCAAAAGTAGCAATCAAAAGAAAACAAAACAACTAACTATGAATGCAAAAACTGAAAATAAACCTATAACTGTGCAATTATATTAAAAACCTTGGGTTTCCTCCCAAGTACCACCTGATTTATTATCGCGGAACGTATTAGGCATCTTGAGTACTCAACTTTCCTCAAGATTTGGTGCACCCTTATCACTCAACTTTGCTCCCTTACTGCTTTCCATGATGACTCTTTGAATCTGATCCAATTGCGATATAAGTCCAAACTGATGATTAAGCTATTGAATTTCCATAAAATGTTGGTCAACTTTAAGTTTTGTCTTGGCAATGTCGAACTTTACCTCCTTCAATGTCTCTTCAAGAGCATCTGCCCTCTTTAGCAACTGGTCAAACATCCTCTCAATTCTCAAGTTCCTATCTCTAATATCATGATTGAGTGAGGATGCACTTGCCTGTTCAGAATTCATGCCAATAATGCTTGAACAATCCATTAGATGTCCATGTGCTATGAAATTTTTGCAAATAGTTGCTCCATAAACAAACCTCTAAAGAGGGCATTAACACATGCTTGGCTTTTAGCATCTGAAGCTTGGTAGAAATTCTCGATCAGGACATCTCCTAGAATCTCATGGTCTGGTGCATTCCTCGAGCTTCTATGAAATTGCTCTCATGTATTAAGGATTGAATCACCTAGGAATTTCTTGAGGTGATTTATCAGGTCCTCCACTTTGAGCCTATTTGATTTGATGAAATACCTTGCTAAGAAAGCCCTCTGCAATTCTATCCACTTGGTGATCGAGCTTTGTGGAAGCTCAGATAGCCATAATGCAGCAGTGCTTGTGAGAGACAATGGGAAGACACAAAGTCCCACAACATCCACAGACAGATTCTATGTCCCCATCACACTCTTACAAACAAATGCCACATTGTACAAGCGGCTATGGGTATCCTCTGATGGTGACCCCACAAATAGCCCACTGTTCTGCAGCATCCAAAGTAACCCACTAGAGACTGTGGAATTTGTCTCTGCCAGTAGTGGTGGCAACATAATAGCTCCCATCACATCCATAGCCATAAGATTCAACTTATACTGATTCCACCGGTAAGAATTGTCATTGAAATCCCAAGGCTATAGGATTTTCTCCAATGGAGGTGATTTTTCATTCCCATCATCATCATTGTTATTCTGATTCAAAGCTGTATTGGCTGCATTGTTGGCATTTTCTTCGCAAATTCTTCTTACAATTCGTTGGATCTATGGATGAAATACAGTTGAGGGATTGCCTTGACTTTGAGTGTTAGGCATACACTACTAGTATACCCTGGAAAGAAACGAAATAAAAAAAAACAAAAGTAAAATACAACGGAACTAAGGATTAACACTCAAATTACAATTACTAGTGAATTCAACTAAGTCTAGCCGTATTCCATGACAACGGTGCCAAAATCTTTGATCATGCCCAAGTTACACCTCTTTTTTAGAGGATAAAGAGGTTGTTGTCAAAATATAAAACCTAACCTAGGTTAGGCTTGAACCCAGAGGGAATATGTAGACTCATGAGAATTCACAAATAAGCAATCCAAGTAATCAATAAACCCAATTCCCCAACGAGGGCTTTTGCAATAATTGATAAGAAAGTAAACTAAACTAACTATTATAGGAGAAAATCAATAATAAAGAGCAACTAGGGTATTGTATTCCCCACGATTCACCAACTTAATATCACCGGATAACCCAATTCTCAACTAGAGTATAGCATACAGAATAGTATTTAAGTATACCAAGCCCTTTGGTAAAAGGTACGAGGTGAATTTCACTATGTGACTTGGCCATCTTCATAGTTTGCGATGCTAACCATTACCTATAAGTCCCAGTCAACCTCCACTTGGCCTAGTTCAGTTGATTAGACGAGAACACATCATAGAATCATGTTATCAATCTTTTTTCCTATTCATTACTACCTTGGTCCAATCAGTAATACTAGGCTAGTTCTAATGTTGGCCACCACTAGAAAACATGCAAAACAAAGAGAATTAATTAATACATGAAAATACCTATTCCAAGAATTACAAATTATCCAGGTCTACTTTGCTAGATCTGCATGGTTCCCACAATCCCAAGTTGTGGATTTAGCTACTTATACTATGGGTCGGTGAAGAAACTATGAATTGAGAAAACATAATTAGACACTTACCCAATTGAATTGAGAATCAAGAAAATCCAAAACTGATTGAGAATCACAAGATTTGAAAATCAAATTAATTCACAAGTGTATTATCTCAATTTTCTCTCTAACTATTGTATTCTAACCCTAATTACAATCAAGCAGGCGACTCTCTCAGAAAAATAACTGAAAAATACTATTATAGTAATCACAATTAAGATCTTAATAAAATAGAAAAACTGGTCGGCGACGTCTAAGAAAGGTCTTTACGACTCATAATGTGATTTAGGAGTCATAATCAGGGTCTCATAATCAGCTTCTGGGATATTGGACTTTTCTTCTACGAACCATCGTCATGAATCGTAAACTGATTTATGACTCTTAGGATTCAACTAGTTCAAATTATCCCTCTCTTGAAATCTTCACAAAACTTATCTATATGACTCGTAGGATGCTCTACGACAAGTATAGATGTCTCGTATAACTGATCTTCAGATATCATCATTCACTAGAATTTATCACGAAACTACCTCTACAACTCATAGAGGGTCTCGTAAATCACAAAATATCAAAAGCTCTACAATTTTTTCCCAAGTCATAGCTGACCTACTTTCCTACAAAACTAAACACAAAAACACATAAAAACCATAAATTTTGCATTGAGAGCACACAAAATTCTAAGTTTTAAGCACCAAAAGTGTTGTATTTTGATAGCACATCAGGTTCTTTGACCCAAAATATAATCAATGGGGTCCATGACCTATAATAAACTAAGTCTCAGACCTAAAACAATTGGTGTGTCATCTCTCTCTCTCTCTCTCTCTCTCTCTCTCTCTCTCTCTAAACAAATAACAGTGTCCCAAACCTACAGTGGTACCAAATCTAAGTCAGCACTTGGTCCATAGAATCGACATTCACCACTTGGCATCGCAGTCACGGAAACTAGGATACGGACCACATGGAGCATTACCCAGGACTCAAACTCATTAGATGTGAGAATCTATGCTCAAACTCTGACGGGGAGCATCATCTAGGACTCGAGATATCAATCAACCACTAACTCAACCAGTATATCCAGAACCAAAATTCCAAATTGATGTCGTTCCTAAAGTGAACGTATGCGATGACCTCTCAACCTAAGTATCCCACAATCTCAATCCAACCGATACAAAAATACTACCACCTTTATCAAATAAAATAGATAACCCAGATCAAATAGAGAGAACAGGTGCCCAACAACTATCAGTAGTATATCAAAGCGTATATGTATCATAAATCACCACAGTCATACCCAACAAAGTCCAAGTATACCATAACCTCGTTTATCATAAGTACCCAGAGTGAACATAGACAATGTCGTTGCATCACATATATACCGGACAATCCAACCCAATAAAGCCATCCCTATCCAAAATCAGGTCACAGTATGACATATAATTAACAGACAGTCTTCTAGTGAACAAATATCTGTAGCAACAGGCTCTACATCCTCATACAAGTATGAGCCAAGTAACAACACATGCCTATCTCTGGGAGCTTGCCTATATTCGGCCCTTCCGAAGCCTCTTTTCTGTATAAAAGAACTCATAAGGTAGCGTTGATATAACCTAATCTAAGGCCTAAGATGCTAGATAAATGAAAGGATGTCACTTGCCCAGAATGATGGCATAACCCAGCTTCTATAAAGGATATCACCGAAGGCAACTATACGTCGGTGCAGTAATCACGTGCCCTTCTCTAGATAAGGTGCCGATACATATAACTAACCCATCTAGCTAGTGTCTCTTCATAAAATATCTTGTGAGGCCTGTAAGATATAATCTATAGCTCACCAACAAGGTCACACTCTTATCTCTAATCTGCTAATGGTTCAGTAGCAATGTATTTCGTATCACAAGGCATAAGGCTCCTTTAGGAGTACAACTATATCATTCCAAGAACATGATATGTTTCTCTAATCATAGCCAGTAGCATAAGTACATAATGAATAATCGCAGTAAACAAGATCATATAAATCATAAGGCAACACAGAATCAAGTTTAATCAGACAATTCTACCATAAGGACAGAGAATGGATATAGAAAACCATAGTCACATTGTGTGTGTATATATAACACTAGCCTGAACCCCCATAATTTGATATAAATACTAGATTCAGTGCACAAGGTAGCGGATAATCATTTGTCAGCCTCAAAAAACAAGTTTATTTTAGTAATCTTAAGCCACACATATATATGCAAGAGTCAAGCTCAGTGGACATACCTTTCACTTCTCCGTGCATCTAGACTTTTTCCCTTTGGAAAACAGTATGAGGACTTAGATAGTATAGCAGCTACAACCAACAAAGGCCTCAATACAATAACTAATTCCATAATGTCATATATATATATATATATATACAACACACAGATCACATACATCCATATACAACATATTCTCTTTAAATTTATCCATAAATATACATTACTACATATTCTATCTTAAATACACATTCATTTCTACTCAGTGTAAGGTTTAGAGGAATCCTAGCCTACTTGGCTGATGACGTCTATCGTCTTAAACTAATTCGACTGAGGTTTTCCCCTTTAAATTTCTTCTCGATGCTTCTCAACTTGAAATATGTGTTAAATTACAAATTCAGCTTCACTATGATGCTCTTTGCAAAATTTGTGTCACGGAGGCTTTTGAATTGCTTAAATCGGATGAAAAATGTGCTCGAACTCACAATGTGCAGTTTATAGGAAATTTTTGTATATTTTCTTTGAACATATACACATTTATATATAGCGATACTACTGCTAGGTCACTGCCATATGGCATTTCCAGGCCACGCCACATTACAACAATAGAGTATGCCACATTACCCTCTCCATTAACCATTCAATTCTCTTTTTTCCTATTTCGGGCTCATACAGACCCTGATTTTTGCAACTATGTAATCGTATGGATTCCAAAGTTTCAGATCCAATGGTATAGTAAAAGTTTCCAATGGAGCTTCTTATGATAAAGTGAAAGAACTATTTCTTTATACTCAACTTTTAACAAAAAGTCCCAAGGGGTCAAATCACATTCGAACGTCCCTGGTATCAAACAGAGAGTTGTCCCAAAAAATACACATTTCAGAGCTAACCGCACTATCAAGTTTCTGATCTAGGGCATGATTCCTAGGGGAATTAACTGAGTCAACCATGGACCGGTTCTGGTAGCTAAATTTGCAATCCATGATATAATTGCGCTGGATATGCCCCTAGCCTAATTCGACCATTCCGAAGCTAATGAAATTTTTAGAATTTCACTCTGAGACAATCGACTAGGACTTTACCTAAAAACTCATATTATGGGTATAACTTTCTGATTAACTCAGAACTCTGTATAACTCTCATAACCCAACCAATAGCCATCCCATTAGCCCCAGCGAATCACCAGTAGCTTGAGATTATTATGCACATGCTCAAATCAACAAAGTAGTCATAGAATCACAGAAATGATATAAAGGGTCATTACAATTGGATTTGCCTAGGGAATTAGCTATGGTTCATCCTGTGTTTCATATGTTGGTGTTGAGAAAATTCATAGGTGATCCAAACTCCATTATACCATTTAAGGATGTGACCGTTGAGGAGAATTTTATTTATCAAGAAGTGTCGGTTGAGATTTTAGACTGGCATATGAAGAGGTTGAGAAACAAGGATATTGCTTCCATTAAGGTGTTATAGAGGAACCAAAAAGTCGAGAGTGCTACTTGGGAAATGGAGGTGGATATGATAAAATGTTACCCTTATCTCTTTCCTTCTATTCAAGCCTAAGCTACCCAAATATGAATTATTCTTTCAAATCCTTCTATGTTCATTTTCTCTCATAATGATTCATGCATGCATACTCATGAAACTATTTTTGAATGATATTTAATGCATACGTTTGATATTTTATGAAGTAGATATTCTAAGTTACAGTTTATATTCATGTTGGTTGTTCAATATACTTCTACCTTACTCAAGCTTGCTTTTGTCTCATTCAAGGACGAATGATCCCAAGGGAGAGATATTGTAATATCCTGTACATTGAAAAGTTGGACTTTAGGAAAGGCTGTAGGAATCTAGTTTTGAACTGATATTATGAACCCATGTATGGCTCGTGGCTTTTTCCATGGGACGTAGATAGGCTTCGGTATTTGGTCTATGTCTTGGTGAAAACTTTGAACCTAAAGGTCAAGTTTGTGAGATCATAGCATGAGTCGTATTTGGAACTATGACCCATAAACAAGTGTCGTGGATGGAGTTCTACGGAATGTATTTTGTTTTACTAATTGTACATATAGTCTATAGTTGGGTTGGTGAGGGATTAAATTTTCTAAGTACGGGGTAGACAAGGGAATTTTAAGACCCATATAGATGGAGAATCAAAGATTACTGTCCGGGACCAAATTTGAAAAGGATGAAACTTCGATCCAAAAGTCTTAAATAGATGTTGACTCATATATCCTTCTCATGGATTGGTCCAACAAACACTTAATGAAGGGATTTTTGGTCATTTCCGACCTGTTTGACTTCTAAACTATGTTATTCTAACCCTAGTAACTACCTTAACCACCTTTATCTTAATAAATCTATAATCAAACCTTTTCAAACTCATTAACTTTCAAAATCACTTAAAATTTCTAAGTATTTCTCTTTCAAAGGATTTTCACTGTTGAACCTTAGGATTCAAAATTTTTATGAGGATTTCAAGGTTAATTCATCTAAATTCATACGCTTTCTCCATTGAGGTATATAGGGCTTCATCCATGGACTACTTCAATCCATGAAGCCCAAATCAAAATTTCCTTTTTCCTCTATTTCAAGAATGATTTTATGGAGTTTTTTCATGATTTCTATTTAAATACTTTAATTATGATTATTCCATAAGTAATTGACTATATTATGCATGAATTATGATGAATTAAATGAATTTTATGATTTCCAACTGATTATATGGAATTACAAGTATATGTTGATTAGGGCTTTATGAAATCAATACGGGTTTTGTACTTATGATTCAATTTAATTTCAATTGAATTGATCTCACATAATTTTCATCAAATTTTATGATTTTAACTTTAATTGTTTCTGAACCCATATTTTACCCTAATTTCATATGCTAAGCTAGGTCTTCATGAATAAGACTCCAAATATGAAAATATGCTATCAAAATGATGTGGGTGGCCTAAGACCCTAATGTTATACTATGGTTACAAGATGGGGAGTATACCTATACTTGATGCAAGTAATGTGGATATATTATTCTTATTATATGAAATGATTTATGAGGTAATAATACCTATTTTATAAAATATGAAAGTATGATTTTGTTGACTTATATGAGTGCCTATATATATTGCATGATTATGTATTCTGTGGGATTTGACTTAGTACTGAATGAGCTTGAGTGAGAGAAACTGTCCCCAAGAGTCCTTATATAAATCCTCATATCTCTAACTACGCATCATTGCAAGATTATGTTTATGTTCCTATAGTGTATTAAGTTAGTGGATCCACAAACCTAGGATATTCACCATGCTGAGATTGAGCCCATAGGGCAGGGTCTAGATACACCTATTACACTCACCATGCTGTGATAGAGCCTATATGGTGGGGTTAAGTCTGCCTTGTCGAGTAGGCTACTCATTCTCTGGTGTAGAAGGAACATCAAGATTCCATATAATAGTTCACATGGTCTTATTGTTGGCTATAATCATGCATACTAGTTTATGAAATATTTTATGATGCTTCCATTTTTTATTTTAAAGATACATTGATTATCCATATCTTGTCCTTATTTCATTGATATGTATATGCATGCTATTTGCCTACATGATGTAATAATGTTGGGACGAAGATAACACACATACTCATCCTTATTATGGCTAGAGTTGTGGATGATACTTGAAGAGTTTGGTGCTTCTTACTCTTATATTGCTATGATGAGACTATTGTACTTTCTTTCCTTTTTAATTTTTAATTGAGGGTGAGTTGATAGTATGTTCTAGACCCTGCCAAAATTTACTTATGTAAATGTATGTTTGGGCATATTGATGTAACTCCTTTTAATGGAAAATTATGGATTTCTATGTTTATTTTGGTTTAAGATGTATTACTCTGCTCGCGTATTCATTTTAAATTGCTTATTTACCTTATGTATGCTTTTTTATATGAAAAAGAGGCTCAAATGGGGCGTCTTGGGGTTTCACATTCATCGTGTCATGACTAGGTCCTAGGTTTAAGGTCATGATATTCCATTGAGTCTAGAATGTCAAATTCAGTATGATAGCTTATATGATTTATGTTACGAGCTTGTGAATGGATAGGGTCCATTCAAAGTTTTATGCTTGATGTATGTTTGTTGATATCTGTGGTGAGAAGACCCTTCTTCACATTTATGAAGGGTCATCTTAATTATGGCCACAGTTGTGGAGGATAGGGTGCAATCATGGAGTATTAGTGGAGCCCTTTTTTTGCATTTAGAATAAATTCTCACGTTTGTAGACTGTAGTAGGTTCGTCTTTGTGTTCCTGGAGTAATGGTCGTGTTCGTGGCGAACAAATCGACCTAGATAGATTTTAATTTTCAAAACTTGAGTTATTCCCCATTTTCTATTTTTGAGTTTTTGGACATCTTAGGTAGTGATTTTAAAGAGATTTCTCAAGATAAATTATTTGGATATGTAACTTTAACTTACAATCTACTATTTTCATTGATTATTTCATGATTCCAACCTGTCATTCTTAGTTTCGATCTTCAATTTTTAATGGATTTCTTCAAGAACATAGAATTTTGATAAATTGATGATTATGAGCTATTTTGATTGCAAATTTATTTACACTATTGGTTTGCAAATGCTTTGGATAACACAATATGTATTAATTTTTAATTTTTCCATTTATCGATATTGAATTTTTGGGACTATTTTGGAATTAGTTTCTGAAAATTATGTTTATTGTTATTATTGTTATTTGATTCTTATTGTGATTCATATTTCAATAAATTTTATTTAATCAAAGGCCCGACTGAGGGGGAAGGTTAAAGTGTTACAATAATTGATTTATTACATTGAGGCAAGTGAATTACTAAATCTTGGTTGAGAGAGTTGAACCTTGTATTTCTTTCTCTGTGTGTTGGGGAGTAATAGATATTTGAATATAGGATGAATTATTCATGAGGCCATCTAATAAGATGACATGGGTTAATTAAATGGGAAAATCGTGATTTGATGTGGCGATGTGATTCGTGAATTGAAAATTTTGATTGAATGATGTGAATCCTATATCAAGAGAAATTGTTTTGAATGTTGAATTTAGTGGATTTTTTTGTTAACTTCATCACATACTCATAAATTCTATGTATATACTTATTTCTATTGTTTTTGAAAATTGATTGAGACCCACATTTTCTTAAAAGCTAGTGGAAAGTGGTTCTAGCAATATATGATACGAGCCTATGAGAAATAGTTTTGTCTAGATATGATAAAAATGATGGGAAATAGTTTTGGCTATATATTATTATGTGGATGGGAAATATTTTCGAGGGATGCATGGTCCATATGTAGCTCCAATGGGATTCATCTTTGGGTCATCAATGATGATGCATTTGTATAATTTCTACAATCCATTCGCTCAGTGTGGTTGTGAATTTCTATTTGTATGATTATATTTTATTGATGATCTTAACCTGTGGTGTTTAATTGTGTTGGTGAACTATTTATGATCTTAACCTATAGTGTTTAATTATGATGGTGAAACTATTTTGACTACGTGCTGCTTAAATTGAGAACTATATAGGTTGGGCTGATTTTAACTATAGATTTATCGTTTCGGAGGATCAGTGGTGTGTCAAGTATACTTGTGTTTTTCATGCTTTAACTTTAGTTTAGTGTTTATTTGCTAAGTGTTGTATTGTTGTATACTCACCCCTTTCTTCTACACCTGTGCAGGTTTTTGACCCCTGATCCTCCTGACTTGTCACAACCCAACCTAGACTCTATGTGTAACATGATGAATAGAATCCCCAAAGGAACCACAAACTATACTTCTTAGAAGATCATAAGCATTCGTAGGAAATGCGCAATAAACAATAAGTAGAAGATGGAATATATACAAAAGGCAAGACCATGAGATAGTATGATGAGTACTAGATGACATAGATCCCAAAACATGATGTCCAACAATGCCTCTAAGTAATAAATAAAGCGGGAGCTAAAACATGTCTATAACTCACCCTCAATAAGAAAATAAAAGGGATGGTTTCAAAATGTATCAAGTATGACATAAGCTAGAAGATAGTAAGTTTTATCCTTGGAACATGAGGACTCACCAATATATCTAAGTTGCTAGCTAGATCTAGCCACAAAGAGGAGGAGGATAGTGATTTGTCCCTACATTGTAAAATAACATAGATATAAAGTAAGCATTAGTATGTTTGAATGTACTAAGTATTTAGGCATGCAATACGATTGTAACCATATAATACAAAAGACTAAGTAAGTACATGAGCATGGAAATAAATAGTCCGAGAGTCAGACAGGAGATATCCATATACTAATATGACATGATGAAGCCATGCATGATATGTATATGTTACATATATGTGGGAGTCACCATAACTGAAAATAAGACCACGCGAGTTATAAAATGGGATCTCAGTATTGCATTTACATCAGAAAAAAAAAGAAGTCTACTTATGAAGGTAGAACTCTACCCCACTATGTGGGTGTCATGAGCTATGTGGATCCACTAGCAAAATCATATTGGTAATCTTAATCTTATGGTGGCATATAGTTATAAGACTAGGAGGTTGCTACTACGAGACCCATAGTAAAGATCTTACCTCCAAGCCTCATTTCCTGTTAAGTCAAATCCCATAGAATACATATCATAGACATGAAATCATACTTGCAAATATAATCATAAGCCCATTCATAATCTCATAATTCATGGTTTCATACATAAAAGTAGCTTATGTTATAACTAGTGTAGATTAAGGGGTGCGCTCCCATCATCATTATACCATTCATAAGCATAGGGTGCTAGACCAACCATGGTTTGTTATGGAGACTAGGACCTATGAAGGGCTTCTTGGTCAACCCTCACTAGGCATCCCCTAAGATTTTTCAAAGGCATCCACAAGGTAGCCCTTCATCGCCCTTGGTGCCCACCACAATCCATGGTAGGTCCCATGCCTGGAGAATTTCACTTTTAGGCCTTGTTCCACCTTCTAAATTATAGGAACTTATAATGTTTCCACCTTGGGAATATTTATCTTTGAATGAGAAGAAAACTAGCTTGAATAGATTAGAATAAGGATCAACAACCCAACATGAATGCAGAATGCAACTTAAAGATTATTTTTCTCAAATTTGCAAACCTTTGAAATTAATAACATTTAAAAATAGTTCAATGAGTATGCATGCATCATTATGACATAAAAGTTCTAAAACAAAGGAATTTAGACTATTTGAGGATGAATAACTTAATACCATAGGCTTGAGTAGAATGGAAGAGATGCGAATATCATCTCATCATGTCCACCTCCACTTCCCATGTAGCACTCTAAATTTGATGGTTTTCCAATAGGACTTTAACTGAATCAACATCCTTGTTCTACAACCCCTTAACTTGCTAGTCTAAAATTTCAACCAGAACCTCTTCAAAAGTCATGTTTTCCTAAACATCTATATTCTCCAAAGATATAATAGAACTCGGACACCTAAAAGCTTCTTGAAAATGAACACTTGAAACACCAGATGAACCATTATAATGACTTGACTCAACACTGTGAAGTATTGTCTGCTTTTGGGCCTAACATATCACAGATTTATCCCTTTGGGCTCACTCTAAAAGGTGCCTCACAGTATATAGACCAGTTGCGCTGATACCACCTGTAATGACCTGGCCCAACATTGTGAAGTATTGTCCGCTATTGGGCCTAGTCCATCATGAATTTTTTCCTTTGGTCTCACTCTTAAAAGGTGGCTCACAGTATATAGACCAATCCTTTACTTATATACCTAGTATCTCTCTTGTCTTTTGTTGATGTGGGACATCTTATCTCAAGATGAGTTGTTACAACCATAGCCATATCTAAACGTCCAACACATAGGCAACTTGCCAACCCTCTTCAAGATATTGTAAGGTCCTACCTAGCCGGGACTCAATTTCCCCTTTTTTACCTAATTGAATCACCACTTCAAGGGTGAAACCTCCAAATAAACCCGGTCCCCTATGCCAAACTCAAGGTCCATCTTTCTAACATCAAAATATGACTTTTGATGACTTTGAGCTTCCCTCAACCTTTCCTTTATGAGATTCACCTTTTCCATAGAATCAAGTACCAAATCGGGTCCAATCAATGCCATCTCACCTACTTCGAACCAACCCACTGAAGATCTACATCTTATCTTAAGTAAAGATTCAAATAGTGTAATCTCCATACTTGAGTAATAACAACTATTGCAAGAAAATTCAATGACCAATAGATGATTCTCCCAATTACACTTGAAACCCAATATACCATCCCTCAACATGTACTTTAGGGTTTGAATTATTCTTTCAGATTGCCTATCTATTTTATGAAGATAAGCAGTGCTTAACTTCACTTTGGTACAAAGTCCTTTTTCAAACTACTTCCAAAAATGAGAAAAAAATTAGGTACCACGTACTCGAATAATGGATGCTAACACACCATGAAATCTCAAAAACTTTCGAATGTACAATTTGACATAATCCTTGGCACTAAAATAAGTCTTGACCGATAGGAAGTAAGTTGTTTTGTCATTCCATCGACGATTACCCAATGGAGTTATGTTGTTTTTCAGTATGAGCTAAACTTCTGACAAAGTCCATATTCACATATTTTCACTTTCGAGTAGGAATTTCAATGTCTTGAGCTTGAAAACTAGGCCTTTGATCTTCAACCTCTACTTGTTGTCTGTAAGGGAACTTTTCCACAAACCTTGATATGTCCTTCTTCATGACATTCCACAAGTACACTTCTTTCTAATCTCTGTACTTTTTGGTGGATCCCGAATGTACGGAATATGGAGAGTTATAGGCTTCACCCAAAATCACACCTTTTAGACCATCAACATTCATAACACATAATCAGCTTCGATAGCGAAGAACACCATCTGCCCATGTGAGAAGACCTCTACCTTCTTTTCAGCAACTAATTTCTTCAGCTCAACTAATGTGAAATCAAAGCCTTGTTTTATTTAATATCTAATAAAATTGATAATTCATACCCATTTTGCACATTAATCTATCCTCGTTAGACTCACTTAATTTTACTACCAAATGTACCAAACAGTTCACCTCCTTTTCAAACTCCTTCTTTTCCTCATCAACATGACCTATGTAGGTACAACATTTGACTTGTCTAGATAATATTGTACACTCATGTCATAATCCTTGAGGAGCTCAAGCCAACTTCTTTGCCTCAGATTTAGGTCCCTTTGGCTAAGTGCATATTGGAAGATCTTGTAGTTGGTAATCACATCATCATGCACCCCATAAAATAATGACATAAAATTATCAAAGAAACACCAAACCTCCTAATTAAAGATCATGAGTTGAATAATTTAGTTTATGCACCTTCAACTACTTTGAAGAATAAGCTATTACCTTATCATTTTGCATTACAATAAATATATGTGAACAATTACAATAAATCAGAAACCTATACAACCCTTCTGGCAATGCAAAATAGGAGCAGATGTAGGATGTTCTTTCAAATTTGAAAATATTTCTCACATTCATCTGACCATTGGAATTTCACCTTCTTTTAGGTTAACCTATATTTTACCTACAAAATCGCCTAACACATTTAATTAATTTTTTCATCAAAATTTATTGATATGATATTGTTGTTTAAAATGATAATTTATAAAATATAATAAGAAAATATTCGTTTAAATCATAATTGTATAACACACATTTATGCATTATCCAAAAAACCATCTTGAGGAAGCAAATGTGAGGAGCATTAGCTGTTATAGAAGAGATCCAATTTTGGTTCTTGAAACCTCCATATTTTCTTACAATTTTTTGGAATCTTCTTGTGAGATAAGCCATTTGATCTCCATCTTCTTCAAATTTCTCACCTTGTGTTACCTTCAGAGTTAAGGACTTGTCCTTCTTAGCAGCATCATTTGCTTTGTTCAACTCATGAATGTGTAGATTATCAATCAAGGCATCCATAGTGTGCATCTTTAGGTCCTTGGCCTCAGATAATTGTATCAACCTTGTTGGCCCATGACCTAAGAAATCGGAGGATCTTCCTAACTAGCTATTACTTGGATAAAGAGGTTCACCCAAGCATCGAAGTTCATTGGTAATGGATGAGAACCTAGTATACATATTTATGAATAGATATCTAGATTCTCCTATGTCATAGTGAAATTTTCGTACTGACTAGTGAGCATTTCTTCCTTAGACTCCTTCACTTACTCAGTACCTTTATGAGCAGTATGCTAGCAATCCCAAATTTCCTTTGCCAACTCACAAGATGAGATCTGATTGTACTTTTTATGCTCCAATTCAACACACCAATAACTTCTAGGCTTTATAATTCTTTTCAATCTTCTTCTAGTCAGCATAAGTGCATTGTTGTCAAGTCTTAGGAACTATCCTAATATGTTTTTCCTTCCTTTACCTCTAAAGCAACAACATAAGAACCATCAGTGCAATATCCCATAGCTCCCTGTCTTTAGCCATGAGAAAGTCGTACATGCGAGTCTTCCACCATCTATAGAATCATCCATTAAAGTGAGGGGCTTGGTATATGAATGATCCTCTTATAGATTTAGTGGAACTGTCATTTCTTCTTTAGGATCTCCCTGTAGGTGTTAGGATCTTTTAGAAAGTGTTCACTCTGATATCAATTGATGAAATGTATGCGTCCACTGAGCGTCAAAGGACCAAGTCTCTTGATTCAATAATAAATAGTAAAAAAACATTAAAGAAACAAAGTAAAATTACATAGAAACCCCCTTGCTCAAGGGAGGTGAAAACAATGATCTATACTGACTAGATTTCAACCCAATTCTATTCTCATCAAAGGAGCAAGATATGTGATTACAAAATCATACAATCAAGGAATTTAGCTCAAAATTCTTTTTCCCTCACTATGATAACTCTACCACTGATTTAAGCTCCATATAATGTAGTTGTAATGATCCAAGTTGAGATGAGAAGTCTCACATCGACAAAACACAAGAGAAATGTTAGGTATATAAGTAAATGACTCGTTCATATACTGTGAGGTGTCTTTTGAAGTGAGCTCCAAGGGATAAATCCATGATGGGCTAGGCTCAAGAGCAGATAATACTTCACAGTGTTAGATCAGGTCGTTACAAGTAGTATCAGAACGACTTTTGTGTCAACCTTGTTGGTGTGGGTCAGAGTTTAATTGGGTTTAGGTGAATTTCAGTGAGGCAGGGCAAACCTCAGTGCTAAGTCTAGGTGAGTCCATAGAGGGGGTGTATGTAACAACCCATCTTAAACTAAAAAGTCTCAAATAGGCAAAACACAAGAGAGATTTTGGGTATATAAGCAAAGGATTAGTTCATACATTGTCAGGTGTCTTTTGGGGTGAGCTCAAATGGACAAATCCGTGATGGGCTAGCCCCAAGAGCGGACAATACTTCACAGTGTTAGATTAGGTTATCACAATAGCTGCTCAGCTACCCACTAAATCAACTAACGCTGGTCAACTTAGACTTTAATAACTCACCGTAGCTAACTTTAGCTATATCTCAACCAACAAAAACAAAAGCTTGCTTAATTATAGAATAGGAATTGATTTACAAGATGCAAGCACTTAATAAGAATGATGAAGTATACAAAATAAAGAAAACTCTGATTTTACTTAGTGTACTAGACAAGAGCCTCCCCAACACACTCACTCAATTTTTGTGTGTGGAAAACCACAAACATTTTTCTCAAGACAGATAAAATAAATATACCAACATCAGTAGTACTTAGATCATTTTCATTGGGTAGACCACTATTACACAATAGGCAGATATGCACCAACTATAATAGAATTGTCAGTATACTATTTGTCGAATGTCGCTTTCAAATTTGCAACACATATGAGATTAGGTTCCTCAATAGTTTTCATGATTTGTTAAATCATCAAAATTGCATAATACCAATACTGACACCTTCAATGTGCATCAATTTTGAGGTTTGACCTTCACACTCCTGTTCCTATTGGTTCGAGGTGAGGTCTTCTTCTACATTCTCTTATCTTTGGTAATGAATTCAGTTCTCAGTAGTTTAGCTATTTTCTATACCCGTCAGACTTTTGAGTGTCTACTTGAGTTTTCATTTAAACTTGCATACAAATGTACCTACTTGACTTATAGGTATCAGTTAAGTGTAGTTAGCTTGTAGTATACCTTATTTTAGTTCTTTATACACTCGTGTGCATTCACTAGCTTTAATTTACTTTAAACTTTTATCTTGATCTTTGATTTATTTTATTCTTTTGATTCATATTTCCTTTACTTTTAAGTTTAGTCAGTCTATGATGCCTACTAGGTACCTATTGTTTAAGTTCTCATACTACACTCTGCATTTTTATTTTTGATGCATATCCGAGAATTAACTAGCAACGCTAATTCGAGCTAGTTGCATTCTGCATCAGAGATGATGGTGAACATATGGTGTCCTGGATTTAGTTGTCTCTTTCTTTTTCACATAGTTGACTAGTCTTTTGCCTTTTTGAAACAAGTTTTTGTTTTTGTGACCCACTTTTGGTTCTTGTATCTATTTTGTCATAGCTCTCTTATGATTTTTAGATTATGGGAGGGATCATTTATTGCATATTTATTTTGGTTTGTTTTTGCCTTATTCTCCTGTTTATCTCTAAATCACTTATTCTAGCTTAGTTTCTATCCTTACGTCCATTACTTGCAGTTTTGGTATATAGGTTAGCTTATCTATTGGTGAGTTATAGTCTGTGCCATAATAGCTCGAAAAATTTGATCGTGACACAAAAACAACACAATAAAAACTTCTAAAAATTGAAAGCAGAGGATTAGCATTGTTTCTTATACAAAAATAAAGATAATATTTACATTTATTTTTTGAAAGGAATGCGTGGTGCAGTGTGTGTGCAAGGGGGGGGGGAGGGTGGTGGTGGTTAGAGGGGGTTGAAGGAGGATTTTTTTTTCTAAAAGAAATTATAAAAGAAATTTTTTGTTTTAAAAAAAAAAGAAGCGGGGGAGGGGGGGGAGGAGGTGCCAGGGGAGGGGGTAGTGAAGTGAAAAGGTACTCAATTAAAGATTCTTTTAGCAGAACATCATTGGATTTTTCTAATAATCTGAAAGCCACTCAACTAGAGATTCTTCTTACAGAAAGTCATTCAACTTGAATGTTTTTTTTTTCAAAAAGTCATTCAACTTATCAAAAATACACCTAAACTCTGCGGTGTTGTAGACCTCCATATCTAAACTATTCAGAGTGTGAGTTTGGAACCTAAACTATCATTTCTTATTTTGTGAAACATGCCTCAGTTGGGGTATGTGTGATACGCTTTTTGTTAGACCCCGTAAATTTATTCGTTTAAGTTAATCGTTTAATTGGAAAAGTTAAGGTGAATATGACGTAATTTAAATTAAGTAAATTTGTGGTGCTTAATTAGAAATGGAGTGTATATTTTTCGTTGAGGGTCGAAAGTCCTCAATTGGGTTTAAATTAAAAACTTTGGGGACTTAATTGGGATTTAAACCAACTTGGAGCCCTTATGGGCAATTTTTAAAGATTTGGGGTCTATATATATGACCCCAAGTTCAAATAAAGACCATTTTTGGTCTTACAAGTCTTCAAGCAAGCAAGGAAGTGAAGAAGAAGGGAAAGGGAAAGAGAAGGAAGAAG